>CAUYNB010076591.1:0-33547 GCA_963574225.1 Lagothrix lagotricha
TGGAGTGTGGGATCCAGACCTCCTCAATCACCCTGGAGCTTGTGTGGAGTGTGGGATCCAGACCTCCTCATCACCCAGGAGCTTGTGTGGAGTGTGGGATCCAGACCTCCTCATCACCCAGGAGCTTGTGTGGAGTGTGGGATCCAGACCTCCTCATCACCCAGGAGCTTGTATGGAGTGTGGGATCCAGACCTCCTCATCACCCAGGAGCTTGTATGGAGTGTGGGATCCAGACCTCCTCAATCACCCAGGAGCTTGTATGGTGTGGGATCCAGACCTCCTCATCACCCAGGAGCTTGTATGGAGTGTGGGATCCAGACCTCCTCAATCACCCTGGAGCTTGTATGGTGTGGGATCCAGACCTCCTCATCACCCAGGAGCTTGTATGGAGTGTGGGATCCAGACCTCAGTCACCCAGGAGCTTGTATGGAGTGTGGGATCCAGACCTCATCAATCAGTCTGCAGTTCAAGAGTCTCCAGGGTGAACAGGATACACACCAGGGTTCCAGAAGCTCTGTTCTAGAACGTGACATGAGGTTTCACATCTTCCTTCAGGGTGTGCAGGATCATGAAGACAACCTAGAGAAAACACCAGCTGTCCTTGTTCCTGAGCAGACATGCAGAAAGGAGCAGAACTAGAGAAGCTACTCGTGAGGAGGGCCAGGTGAAGCTCTCCATCCACAGCTGCTGCTGGAGTCAGTGTCAGGAGCCCTGAGAAGGCTGCTCCCCAAACCCAGGGAGGTGGGTCCCCAGGAAGGAGCACCATCAGAGCAGAAACCACCTCCACCACTCACAGCTTCTGGGTACAAACAACGGCACAATACTGAGAACCCTGCTGAGAGGGGTTAGGAAGGAGCCAAGGCTGCCAGGCACCAGCCCTGAGGCAGAGCTAAGGGGAGGGAGTGCTTGAACTTGAACCCAGGCATCCTCTGCCCGCTCTCCTTCCCCACTAGCACCTCCCCAAGCGACCTCGTGGGAATGTGAAGCCCAGGTGAGCTGAGAGTAGCTGCAGCAGCAATAAATTACAACCCCCAGGTCTTCAGCAGGCTGAAGCAGTCCTTACACTGCAGGCCTGGCAGGAAGAAGGCAGGCCCATGTCCAGGCCTGAAACCTTCTCATCCTCTGCTGACCTCTACGCATGTGGCTTTCAAGAAAACAAAAACATCATGAGATGCATAAAAAGACAAGGAAAGCCAGCACATTCTCGAGGGAGCCATCATCAGAACTCGACTCCGATATGAAGCGGTTGTTGGAACTATCTGTCAGGGAATTTAAAATAACTATAATTAGTATGTTAAAGGCTGTAACAGAAAAAGTGGGTCACATGCAACATCAAATGGGAATTTCAGCGAAGAGATGGAAAGTATGAGAAAAAATCAAATGGAAATGCTAGAAATAAAACAAACACTGTAACAGAGATGAAGGGTGTGCTTGAAAGACACATCTGTGGATTTGACACAGGCATGGAAGAGTCAGCAAACCCAAAGACGGGTGAGGGAAATTACCTAAGTTAAAATACAAGAGCAAAAGGAATAAGAAAAAAACAAAACAAAAAACCCAACTAGAACAGAGCATCCAAGAGCTGGGGGCCACATCAAGCATCCCGAGTATACACAATTGGAAAACCAGAACAAGAAGACAGAACAGGGCAGAAGAAATGCTGGATGTTATAATGGCGAAGACTTCTTAGAAATTAGGGGCAAACACCAAACACAGATCCAGTAAGCTCAGAGAACATGAAGTAAGGTAATACACACACACACACACACAAACAGTGCAGATATCATATTAAACTGCTGAAGACAAGAGACACAGAGAAAATCTTCAAGGTAGCCAGAGAAAGAAGATTCCTTAGACAAGGAGAACCAGAGGCCAGAAGAAAGAAGACAATGGGTGATGCCTGGAAATTACGGGAGAAAGAAAATGCTTCATCCAGAATTGTAGACTCAGAGAAATATTTCACATTTCAAAAATGAAGGAGAAACATGTTCTTAAACACAAAACAAAACAAGAAAAAAACTGTAGGAAATTCAATATCAGATGTACTCTACAAAAAAATGTTAGAAGTTTTTGAGTCAGAATAAATATGTTGGACTAAAACTTGAATCTGCAAAAACAAATGAAGAACGCTAGAAACAGATGAAGTGAAGGTAAATTGAAATCCATCGTTTACTTCATCAGAAAGATAAAGTCTAAAGCAGGGTCCTGCTGGTCAAGTCTGGCCCACCTGTCTCTGGAAATGAAACTACACTAGAAAGCAGCCGCACCCACTCACACCCTCTCACGCCCACTAACGAAGCCACTTACACACCCTCTCTCACCCACTCACACCCTCTCACATCCACTTATGCCCATTCTCACACACTCACGCCCATTCTCACATCCACACTCACCCACACACATGCTCACACACACCCCCATACTCTCACATACACCCATTCTCACATCCTCACACACACGCCCATTCTCACCCACATGCACTCATGCCCATTCTCACACCAACTCACATACACCCATTCACACCCACTCACACACATGCCCATTCTCACACACACATCCACTTCCATGACACCCTCACACATCCTCACCCACTCACACCCACTCACACTCACACACTATACCCACTCTCACCCACTCAGCCACTCACACCCACTCTCACACCCACTCACATACAGGGCCACTCAGCCACTCACACCCACTCTCACACCCACTCACATACCCACTCACAGCCACTCAGCCACTCACACCCACTCTCACACCCACTCACATACCCACTCACAGCCACTCAGCCACTCATACCCACTCTCACACCCACTCACATACCCACTCACAGCCACTCAGCCACTCACACCCACTCTCACACCCACTCACATACCCACTCACAGCCACAGCCACTCACACCCACTCTCACACCTGCTCACACCCTTTCACACCCACTGACACCCACTCACACACCCATACACCCATTGACACCCACTCACACCCTCTTGCTTCCATATGACCCATGGTTATTCCCATGCGCAACAAAATTGAGTAGTTGCAAGAAAGGTCATATGGCCTGGAAAGCCTTAAATATTTAATAGCTGATCCTTTAATAAATAATGCTGCTGGCCAGGCGTGGTGGCTCATGCTTGTAATCCCAGAACTTTGGGAGGCCTAGCGGGGCTGATTGCCTGAGGTCAGGAGTTCAAGACAAGCCTGACCAACATGGTGAAACCCGGTTTGTACTAAAAATACAAAAATTAGCCAAGCGTGGTGGCACATGCCTGTAATCCCGGATACCAGGAAGGCTGAGGCAGGAGAATCACTTGAACCCGGGAGACGGGGTCTGCAGTGAGCTGAGATCTTGCCACTGCACTCCAGCCTGGATGACACAGTGAGACTCTAAAAAAAAAAAAAAAAAAAAAAAGCTGCTGATCCTTGGTCTAAAGAAAAAAATAGTAGTAGTAATGTGTCATGTGTTTATAGCATCTGTAAAAGTCAATGTTTTAACAAAATAGCACACAGTAGGGAAGGAAGGAATTGGTAACGTATTGTTGAAATGGCCTGGTATGCCACAAAAATGGGTAGACAATTATGTAAAGGTAGACTGAGACATATTTTAAGTCCTAGGACAACTGCTAAACATGTTTTAAAAGAGGTATAAGTAACTAGTCAATAAATGAGTTTAAATGAACTCATAAAAATATGCCAGATTAACACAAGAGAATGTGGAAAGAAGGAAAAAAGAAATAAATTCAGATGGAAAAAATAGAAAACAGACAATGGAAACTAGTAATATATAAGAAGGAAAATGGAACACAACTTGCTGGGTGGGGTTCATCTCAGGAATTCAAGGCTAGTCCAACATTGGAAAATTAGTCCATATAATTTACCGTATGAACAAAGCATGAAAGAAAAACAATGTGATCATCTCAATCCATGCAGAAAAAGCAATCAATAAAATGGAATAGTTATGATTCACAGCAAAGGAGCAGCAGAAGGGAATTTCTGTTATCTTAATAAAGGGCACCTTCTGTCACCTACACCTAACATCATAGAGAGATGTGGCCCCCAATTCTTTCCCTTAAGATGGGGACCAGGTTAAGCCCTTTACCCTCATCACTCCTATTCAATACCGTATTGTTTTACACACTGTACTGGGGCAAGAAAAAGAAATACAAGCCTACAGGTTGGAAAGGAAGAAATAGCATCATTTCCATTTGCAGATGACATGTCTATGTAGTTTTTTTTTAATGTGTAAAAATTACTAAGAGCAAAAAGTACTAAGAACTAAGGGGTGAGTGGAGTGAAGTTACAGGACCCAACACAGCATGCAAAGCCAACCACCTTCCTACCAGCAGAGGAAGCTGTCCAGTTCCTGGCCAGACTCCTCTGTGTGATCCTTCAGGGCCAGCCTGGGCAGTGGCAAAGGCTCCACCTGGCAGGCCCAGGGAGATGCTGCCCTCTCACAGTGGGTGCGATGCACAGCCAGCCAGTGCTGCAGGGTCTCAGGGAAGTTGCCTTCAGTGTCTCAGCCCCCAGCCAGCCACCCTCATAAATATTTGAATTTCTGGCCCACGTATCCCTATCTGGAGGGAGGAGGGATAACCTGGAAGACCCTTTTCCCCACTCTCAGCATTCAGTCTTTTCCCCTCTGAGGACTTCCTTCCCCTTTCCCCTTGTCTCTGAGTACTCAGGTCCATAAACAACAGGAACATGTTGTTTAGGGTCCCTTGGCTGGGAAGGGACCTCCACATCTGCACTATCTGACCCTTTCTTTATGCCATTCTATGGGCAAAGATAGAACCCAGGCAGCCAGCACTTCTCCCATTTAGCCTCTTGCTCAGCTCTGGCAGTTTGTGGTTAGAGGCCTGACTCTGTCTTGCCTTCTTAAAGTGGCTTGCTGTCTGAGGAAGCTACTCTGTGCCTGGTGGCTGAGATCTCTCCAGCTCAGCTGAGTTCTTGATACCACCAACAAGCAAATAAAATTTGAAATAAAAAAATCTATTTAAAAATAACACCCCAAAATGAAGTACATAAGTATAAATCTAATAAAATATGCTGAGGATCTGTATGTCATAAATAATTTAAAATACCAATGAAAGAAATCAAGGACATTTATTTCATAAGCAAATGAAAAGATATACCATGTTCATGGAGCAGAAAACTTATTGTTAAGGTGTTAAGATTAAACAAAGATTTTTTTGTAGATATTGACAAGCTGATTCTAAAATTTATGTACAAAGGCAAAGCAACTAAAATAGCCAAGATGATTCAAACAAAGACCTCACATTACCCAATTTCAAGGCATTCCTATCAAGGTACAGTAATCATAATGATGTGTTATTAACAAAAGAATAGAGTTCAGAAATAGACCCAGAAAAACATAGCTAACTGATTTTGTGCAAGTGGCAACAGCAATGGAGAAAAGATCATTTTTAAAATGTTGTTTGAAATATTCAATGTTCCTATGCAAATACACCTTCACATACATTTTATATTTTATCCAAAATTTATCTTAAAGCAGATCATATCCCTAAATATAAAATGTAAAATGATAAAACTTCTAGAATAAAGCCTGTTTGACCCACAGTTTATGAGCTGTTTCAAGATATGATATCAAAAGCATGATACATAAGAAAGAAATGGGTAAATAGCAATTCATCAAAATTAAAAATTTGCCTTCAGTGAAAAACACTTTATTAAGAGAATGAAAATACAAGCTATAGGCCTGATAGAAAATATGTGTAAGTCACACATCTGCTGAATGAATTTTATCTAGAACATATAAAGAATACTTGAAACTCAACAATAAGAAAGCAACCCAATAAAAAATAGACAAAAGACCTGATCAGATACTTTACTAAAGAGGATATATCAATGGCAAATACATTTTATAACAAGATGCCCAACATCAGCTGTCATTAAGGAAATGCAAATCCAAACCACAATGAGATACTGCTCACTACACATCAATCAGAATGATTAAAATAAAAAAGAAATGAATAAAAATTTAAAAACTAACAACAGCAATTGCTAGCAAGGATGCAGAGAAATGGAAATTCTCATTTGTTGCTCATGAGAATGTATACAGTTACTTTCTAAAACAGTTTGATAGTTTCTTATGCAGTTAAATATACTTGAGCAATACAACCCAGCAATCCCAGTTCTAGGTATTCGCCCAAGTGAATCTCAAAACTTTTATTTTCACAAAAAAACTGTGAATGCGATCGTAGTTTTACATGCATGTTGATAGCAGTCATAAAGAGGCACAAAGTTGATTCATGCTACAAATGGATAAATCTTGAACTCATTTTGCTAAGTGAAAAGACCTAATGTCAAAAGGCTACAACACTGCAAGATTCTACTTACAGGATGTTTTGGAAAAGGGAACACTGCAGGCATGCAAACAGATCCGTGGTTAGCAGAGGACAGTGGAGTGGAGAGGAAACCCATGGGCAGATTCTCAGCCACTGTGTGGCTGTCTCCTACTTAGCCCACGGTGTGTGACCATTTCTATAGCACAGCACAGGGGGCATCTCTAGGTGCCTCAAATTTTCCACCCTTCCTCATGTGGGAAGTAGGGTCATACACAGATACAGGGCACTGCAGGCTGAGGACATCCACTTCTCAGGGAGAAGCCATGCAGTTCACCACAGGTACTGGGCAGAAGAAGAAATGAGCATGATTCGTGAGTCAGAACACGGCAGTGTGTCAGCTCAGGGAGAGGATGGGGTTGCAGCAAAGTGCACGCTCTGTGGCAGCAGCAGGAGGAGACCTCAGGTAGGACACGGACTCTGTCACTCAGAGTTCCGCCTTACCGCCTTCTCCCTGCATGCTCTTGGGGAGATGAGAGGCAGGGGGCTGACAGCAGGAGTGGGAGGCGTGAGGAACAGGAAACTCAGAGCTCCAGTAGAGTCCAGAGACAGGGAATGTATGTGGCCACCCTGAGCGGGCATGGTCTTCACTTTCATTTAAAGGCTGTTGCTGTTGCTTTTGGAAGAACCTACTTATATATTTCTTTCTCATGCTCCTGTTCTATATAATCTCTATTCTCACTATGTTCTCCTGAACAAATACAGGACCTCTCCACCCCCATGACCACCACTGTCCCTCTGCAGATCCCTGAGGCTCAGCATCTAGCCGCACAGCATACTCAGCGCTGCACATCTTCACAGACCATCTGGGCCACTGCTGGGGCAGACACGGGGGGTTGCAGGGATCCACCTGGGGGGCTCCCAATCTTCTCCTTCAGAGACATGATCAAGAGTGGGATCACTTCTCAGAAATAACTGCCACAGGAGATGGGGAGCTGTCGTGGCAATAGCCTCAATTGGAGCTGGTATTGATTTCTTGGCATTATTCCCCCACAGTGTGAGAACCATTGTTCCCAAAGTAGCAGCATTTCCACGTGTACAGAAGCAGGCAACTGGAAAAGAGAGGGTCCCACTATGCCTCCATCACTGTCCTGACAATGTCTGCCTTGGCCAGATTCTTTACTTGCTGTATGCATTTTTAGTAATTGCAATTTGACTGTCATCTTTGTTGTCATAGTCAATATTTTGCTACTTTCTGCATCTCACTTACTGCGTACCTGCAAATTATACTCCCTAGACAGTAAAGCAACATCCAGAGAGTATTTCAATGTGAAGATGAGGATGGTAGAGGACCCCGTTCATCACATCTACTCAGCGGCACAGGGCGCGTAACACAGGCTCGCCAATGGTGAGCTTCATGGGGTCTTTTCTAGGGAGGCATGATTCTTTGCACAACCGGGGGTCTGTACAGTTCATGTCCCCCAAATCTAATTTCTAACTCTCTCATATCTAAGAGAGGATTCTGTTTTGCTTTCATGAGCCATATTTCTTTTACTGTTAGCAACCTCTTGGATTTCTACAGTGCCCAGTATGAATAGCCAAAAACCAAGTGCACACAATTTTAGGCAGGACCACTTGTTGAGAACGTAACTGAAAGCAGAAATGTAACATGAAGGACAGAGCTACTAAAGAGAAAAAGAGGGGAAAGACAATCACATTTTTTTTTTTGAGATGAAGTCTTGCTCTGTCACCCAGGCTGGAATGCGGTGGCACAATCTTAGCTCACTGCAACCTCTGCCTCCTGGGTTCAAGCAATTCTCCTGACTTAGCCCCCAGAGTAGCTGGGATTACAAGCACCCACCACCACACCTGTCTAATTTTTGTGTTTTCAGTAGAGACAGGGTTTCATCATGTTGGCCAAGCTGGTCTTGCCTGATCTCAGGTGATCCTCCCACCTTGGCTCAACCCCAAAGTGCTGGGATTACAGGTGTGAGCCACCACACCCGGCCTCACATGTATTTTTTAAACATAGGCAACATGCTCCATGTCCTAAGAAGCATGTTCACTCCGTGTGTCTGGATGGAGTGCAGGTGTATCTACATCTACATTTTTTTCTTTCAGCACCATGGACTTGACTGAGCTGAGGGCACATCTACCTCCAGCCCAAGGCACCTTGCAGGCAGAGGGAGAATCAGAGGTTGGAAGGTGCAGGCTCCACAACTTAGCCTCCTTCCCAAGGAGCAGGATTTCCGGGAGCTCCTGCCTGCTGCCTCCCCCATCATCATTCTCCCTGGGAGGAGGCTCCATGATTTCCACAGGAGATCATCACCCTGAAGCAACCCTGGAGGGCCCCATGCATGAAGACAAAGGCAGCCCACAATGCACCGAAGCCAAGACCTGCTCCCATGCGAGTCCCTCACAGAGGGCCCTGTCCATGGTCCTTGGTTCACGACACCACTAGATCTGCCCCTGCTTCCCAGGCACCACCGCTCAGGTCAGTTTCCGTGTCCCGTGTTCCCAGGTCCAGAGGTGAATTCCTGGAGAATTAGCCTGGATTTGGTGACGCAGTGTCCTTCCTTTGTATCTTTTAACCAGACCAATCTAGGAACCCATACTCGCTCTTAGGTAATCCTTATTCCAGCACAACTGTGCCCTGAGAACATCAGGGACTTATTTAATGAATGCCTTCTTAACATAAAGATTATTAATAGCATCTGCATACAGAATCTTTTCCTTTAATTATTCTCTAGGTATGTTCTGCTGCCATAAAACAGCATAATTTCGGCAGGAGAGCAAGCACAAGGCAAGGCTTTGTTTTTGCATGAACTCATTTTTGTACTTGCAAATCCAGTCCCTTTCCTGCAGATGTCGACTCACACTCACAAGGCTGCTATTATACTATCGGCTTGACCACTACTGTAAAGATCATTTATTTGATTGTGATGATTTTTTTAAAATCAAGGTTTTAGAAGCTACATTTGTGAGGGAAATGACTCGTTTGCCTCATTAAGTCCAACTCATCTCTCAGGATTCAGTCAAGGTAGCACCTTCCAAGGCTGCAGTTTCTGACTGCCCAGGTGACACTGGGGGTATGACTGCAGGTGCCCCCAGCCTCTCCTCCCCAGAGACACCTGCCTCATTTGTATTTCTGTTCAATGATTCTTTCCCTCATATGTGGTAAACTCTATATGGACAGGGACCAGATCACAGCTGGACACGAAGACCCCCACCCAGAGCCTGGACCAGGCTGAGCCAGAGGCTGCTGTCCAGAGAGACTATGGCCCCCTAGATGGCTCCCCGACTCCAACTAACACAAAGGACCTCAAGGAGGGCACCTTCTGGGTGTGGGAACCACATGGTTCCCTTGCTGTCCCCCTTCAGGTCCTCTCCAAAGCCACCTGGACATCCCAGCACAAGGTGGCAACACCTCCCCAGGCACCCCCATCCCATGCTGTCTTGTGCTCATGATACTGTGATCCCCCGTGTGTGGCTCTCACATCTTCTGATTGCTTATCAATTGCCCTGGCCCGTCCAGACATAAGCCCAGGAAGGCACCGTTTTGTCTGTTTCCTCCACTGCTGAGTTCCCAGTACCTGGAAGCATGCCTGGCATACAGTAGGTGCTCAATACGTGTCTGTTGAGTGGGGATTGGATGTGTGGGAAGCAGGTGGGTGGTGCCTCATGTTCTAGGGCCCTGTGCCCTGTGACTGAGAGGAGTAGTGATGCCCTCGGGGAGGGGCAGCCTCCTGAGCCTCCCGTGGAAACCACAGGACGGACCAGCTGAAGCCAAGACCCCCTCCCACACGTGTCCCACACGGAAGGCCCTGTCCACGGCCCTCGGCGCAGGACACCATCAGATCTGTCCCTGCTTTCCAGGCACCACCTCTCAGTTCCGTTCCCATGTCCTGCGTTCTCACGTCCGGAAGGAGAACGTCTCACACGTGTTGTCCTGTGGCCCCCATTTCTAGGAAACAGATGACCTGTTTACAACGTTGGCACTAAACCATGTGTTTTTAGGTTTTCAAACTTAATGTTTCCATCAATAACAAGAATTAATCATTATATTTCATCATTATATGTTAAGCAGAAAGCAAAAAAAAAAAAAAAAAAAAAAAACCACAAAAAACAAAAAACCAATGAGCTCAACGTGTCCAAAGCCAAACACTCTCTTCCATCCTAGACCTTTTCCATGGCTTGGACTCTGGCCTGATGACACACACTCTTCATCCAGCGGCCAACACCAGAGGCTGGGGGCAATTCCAGAATTTTCTCTCTGGTATGCCGGGCACTTCCCAGCCTCCTTCTGTCCCCGACTCCTCTGTGGTGGGCGCCCTGCTCCCATCTCCCGCCCCGCTGCACACCACCGCCCACACCTTCCCCTCTGGATTTCCACAAGCTCCAGCCCTCCAACTTCAGCTCTGTCCTGAAGCAGAGCTGCACATGGCACCCAGCGTAAAGCTTAGAAAACACAGCTTGGGCCAGTTCTCACCTGGCTTAAAGTGCTCTCATGGCGCCTCCTGGAAAGGAAGAGACCCCAGAGTCCCAGACATTGTTCTTCTCCTGCCCTGCAGTTCCACTCCTCAACTACAGGGCATCCCTGACACACAGGCCAGGCCAGGCTTCTTGGTGTTTTCTGAGCACGAAGTTGACTTAATTGAATGTCAGTGTCTTTTTACAGGTTGTTCCTTCTCCCTGGAATACTGATCCCCAATCCCACCAACTTCTAAACACCTGCAGAAAATCGTCTTCCTCCTCCAAGATCCAACTCAGATTTCTCTCCTGTGAAGCCTTCCACAGTCCAAATGAGTTCTAATAACTCCCTGTAGTATCCTTCCATCAAGCTGTAGCTATTTGTTGAAATGTTGTCTTTCTTTCCAGAATTCATGCTGTCAGAAGCCAGCTTTTATGCTCACTTGTATGAACACCTGTCTAGCTATGGCTGAGGGTCTGATACATAGCAGGTGCTCAATAAAGTTTGTTAAATAAAAGAATATATGAGTGATGGGGGTGAATAAACAAATGCATTCTTTTATTTTAATGATTAGTTTTTTGAGATAGAGTCATGTGATCTATCACCCACGCTAGAGTGCAGTGGTATCATCATAGCTATTATAACCTTTAACTCCTGGGCTCGAGGGATCCTCCAGCCTCAGCCTCCCTCCCATGTAGCTGGGACCATAGGCCTGAGCCACCATACCTGCCTATATTTAATTGATTATTTTATTATTTTATTTTGAGATGGAGTGTCACTTGAACTCCTGGCCTCAAGTGATCCTCTTGCCTGGGCCTCCCAAAGTGCTTAGATTACATGCATAAGCCATCATGCCCAGCTGGATGTATATCTTTAAATTACTGAATAAACATGCAGCTCTGAGAAGAATCTGCTTCCTGCATGTTTGATCCTGTGGTCATCTAACTGTCTGATGCCCCCTCACTGGGAATTCATGTGGATTCACCCAGCTAAGTCAGAAAGATTAACCATGTGATGATAATATTATCTGGCAGAAATAATCTTCCCTGGGCCCCTACCCTAGGAAAAGAAAGTAAGAATATTAAATAACAAAACAATTTTCATCAGACAATGAAGAATGATTGCTTAGGCGATAGGAAGTTATTAAAATGAATTTCTAACCCTCATTCTAATATATGGGCAAGAACTCTATGTCTTTTAGCTCCAGAGAGATACAGCCCAGCCAGAAAATGACCCAGCTCCTTTTATTCAACGTGCTGCTCAGGTGTTTCTGTGTGGAAGGGGGAGGCAGGTGTGTGCTATGCCCCTTTGTCTCTGCCACCTGGGTCCGCATGAGCCCCTGGGGACGAGTGTACTGTCTCCGAGGACTGCTAATGCCACTCCCCAGCTGTAACTGTGGGACTGGAAGACTGTTCTTGTACATTTCAATCTGAGAGGTATATAGGCATATAAAGCCCTATATTATATGAATATGCCTCTCTTAGATCTGTCTCAATATATTTAAGAAAGGTATACTTAAAACACATACACACACGTGTGTGTGTGTGTGTGTGTGTGTGTGTGTGCCTACTGTTTGTTGTCAACCAACAAACTATTACATTTTGGGATTTCTTTCAATGCGTTGCTTTGACAGGAATGTTTGCTGGAAACGTACCACAACGGTTCCTGCCTGGTCCCCCAAAGCCCGTCTCTATGCACTCCATTCAGCTGTAAATGTGTCAGCAGGAAACCATGACCAAAGACAAGGAACTGCCGTAAGACCGCAGTGGATGAATCACATGGATGTGGGGTTTTTGTTATCCTCCAGGAAATCTTATGTTGCTCCATTCAGAAGGGAAGAAAATGCATGAAAAGTATGAAAGTGATATGAAGCAGATGTGAGACTGGAGTTGTCAATCTTGTCTAAGCAGGTGCTAATGTGTTATAATTACCCTTCTGGCAGTTGATGTTTAGGATTCTGGTTCCCACCTAGTCAATCACAGCTGTAATTGTTAAGCTACTTACATCGCTAATACGCTGGGTAATAACCAGATAGGATTTAATATTTGACATTTACCGTCAATTACTTTTCTTCTGACAAACATCTCCCCTACACCAGTATCTGTAGAGTGGGCTATCTAGTGACTTCTGGATAAAATAAATAGAATTACAAGGCAAAAAAGGAAATAAAAGCAAAGAACAGCTCTGTGTGTCTGCACCTCTTGACAGTGCCACCCTTGCTTTCCTAAGAAGGAGCAATGCCCGGGCACCGTGGAATCTCTATGTGGGTGCCGACTTTGCACATACCAGGGGACTGCTGTTCAAACATGCTGCTCCTATTTACCCTCACTGTGGGTGCAGGAATCATCTGTTTCCCCTCTCCCCGCACACAGAGGGCTGGGATGCAGGTTTAAATGCACGGCCGTGACGGGGCGAAGCAGTCTGTGATGCACCAGCAAAGAGCATCAGTCAAGTTTCATCTGGGTCAACGACAGATTCTCCCAAGAATTTCACTTCTCCATATCTGCCCTAATTTTCAACACCAAATGAAGAAGGGATGCGGTCATGACTGATGCCAGGCTCAGATGTCATGGGCCTCAGTTCGAATCCATGTTCTGCCACTTTCTAGCAAATTAAGAAAATCACTCAAACTGCCAGAGCTTCCATTTCTTTTTCTGTGAAACAGGCTTGCTGTGGGAATGGAGCGAGGCAACCCATGGCCAGCCTCAGCATCACACCTGGCACAGAGGAAGGGCATGAGGAACACCAGCTCTCCTGAGATGTAGCAGCTGCCTCTGTGGCCAGCGACGGTGGAACCGACCAGCCAAGTGTGCATCCAGCACCTCAGAGCTCAGTCGCAGAGAAGATGCCCTGCAGCTGGGGCAGCTCTTGGGCCAGGGCCACCCTTTTGTCTGGATCCCACTGACCCAGGCAAATGAAGTTCGTTCAATATGGGTTGGACGAGTGGAATGGACCCCAGAGGGCTCTTGTCACCCACAGCAGAGTCTGTCGGGTGAATTTGGAGACCACTACCAGGATATCAAGGCTCCAGAAAGCCCCCAGACCCTCTGCTGCCCCAGGAGCACAGTGTGGCTTCAAACATTGCAGCTCCACTTAAAAGTCAAATTTTACCAACAGGCACCATTGCGATATCAAGAAAGAGTCCTCAGTATGGAGCTAGGCATTCATTTCCCTTGACATTTGGCGTGTTAAGCTGGGCTGCTGAGCCACACAGCTCCAGGGAGTGCCAGCTACATGGCGAGGGCAGATGCACCCTGAAAGTCCCAAGTATGAGAGAAACACTCTTTGGTGGCTGTTCCTACAGCACCCAACTGAAGACCTAGGGAGCTTCTCTAGAAACTGTGACATGGGAGTAATGTGCATTAATTTAATCCTGAAGTACAATTATACACAGTCATATACACACAGAGACAACACATGCACATATACACAATCACACACATTTACATATGCACATGGACACGATGTGCTATATGCACATGAACAAACACACACATCCTTATACACAGCTGGGCACCACACACACACACACACACACACACATCTATATATGAACATGGACATCACATGCAAAATCACACACAATTACACAATCCATACACACAGATGGACACCAGATGCACAAACACACGCATCCATAAATGCACACGGACATCACATGAACCCACACAATCACACACATCCATATATGCACATGGACATCACAGGCACACAATCACACACATCCATATACGCACATGGACATCACACGCACACCCACAACCACACGCATCCATATATGCATACGGACATCACACGCACACAATCACACACATCCATATATGCACATGGACATCACACGCAATCACACATCCATATATGAACTTGGACATCACACGCACACAATCACACACATCCATATATGCACACAGACATCACACGCACACAATCACACACATCCATATATGCACATGGACATTACACGCACACAATCACACATCCATATATGAACTTGGACATCACACGCAATCACACATCCATATACTCACATGGACATCACATGCACACAATCACACACATCTATATATGCACATGGATATCACATGCACAATCACACACATCCATTTACGCACTTGGACATCACATGCACACACACACAATTACACACAGTTATATACACACAGACAACACATGCACACACAATCACACACATTTACATATGCACATGGACACCACACACACAAACATATATGCATATGGTCATTACATGCACACAAATACACACATGGACATCACATATACACACAATCACAGTATACATGTACATGGACACCAGACGCACACACACAGACATGCACATCCGTATATGTACACCGTCACCACATACACACACAATCACACACATTCATAAAAGTGCATAGACACCACATGCATACACACACACATTCATATACACACATGGGTATCACGTGCATAGACACACACAGGTATACATAGATATACAGACACTGCAAACACACACATATACACACAATACACAGATATACATACATACGCCAATACATGCACACCCATACGTGTACACACACACACACACACACACACACTCTCTCTCTCTCTCCTTAACTTTCTCAGGCCCAAGCAGTTTTTATCTGTAACCCAGTCTGAAAGAGCTTCCTTTACGTTTCCCTCACTACCTCTGCTCTGTGATCACAGGTGTTTTCTGTCTACGCACGCGCAGGATAACCAGGCGGCTCTGCAGAGGCCAGGCCAGGCGAACTCTGCTGTCAGCTCTGCTTCCTTCACACCTGTGTTGGGTTCTGGTCCTACGGTGAATGGCGCCAACAGTAGGCGGGTTGTTCCTCCACTACCTCCCCACCCTCCTGGTTGTGTCTGCCCCGGGGCCTGCACACGCTCCCCAGGCCAGAACTCTGCTTGAAGCTATGCCGACATTTGGATGCAGTTTTTGCTTTTTAATGAATGAATATATTGATTGCTCCAAGGAATGTGCAACTTTCCAACGCTTTTCCTGTGCACGTAGAGATGTCAGGGTAGGGGGTAGGCAATGGGAAATTTTTTTCTTTTGAATAATTAGCAGAAAATGGAGATTCATCAATATTGTCAGATATGCTCCCTGAATTAGAAATGCATAATCAAACTGGTTATTGCCTTTCTCTGACTGGCTGGCAACAAGCAGCCAGTGTGTGCACCATGCCGGTGACGGCCACATTACTGCCTTGAAAACAAGATTTTCACAAGTTGTTAACTGGTCCTCACTCCTTGCAGAAGAAAGCGTCTTGTTTCAAGGGGCTCCTGCTTAAAGCTTAAATTGGAAAAGACGTGGCTCTGTCAGCCAAGCAGCATTAAGACTTCAAAGCCAAGGAAATGAAACGGGACCTTGTCATTTTGCAATAAAACGTGAAGTCGTGTAATAGTGCCCTTTTAAGCCACTTGGGACTTTAAGACTTCAAATAAAATGCTATTAGCACGGGCAGATAAACAATCTAAGCCGCTATTTGCCTGGGGTGATACCCTTGTGGTTTACAATGGGCGAGGAAAATCCAGCAGCCTAGGTGTTCAGAGAGCATGGCAGGAGTCCCACAGTCTCGGCGCCTCCACGCCCGGCCTTTGCATCCCACGCCTGACGAACGTCTCACTCTCGCCACAGCCATTTCACTGCGGTGACTCCAAAACCAGCTCTTAGTTTCCGTTTTGTGACATACACGAATTTGAGGAGAAAACATTTAATGTGAGAAGCATCCTGTTTTTAGTCGAGCGAGAAGAGAGTAGTGTTTTGTTTTTGCCTCTGCTTTGGTTTGCAAGTGATGCGGCCGCTGGTGGTGTGAACTCAGAGCTGTGGAAGTCCTGATCCCTTCTGGAAGGCTCCTTCTGACCTTGTGGGAGGTAAGGGAAGACGCCGCCCCTGGGAATGCCTCTCAACCTAAGGGATCATCACTTCACATTGCTAATCATGGCAGCAAGCGTTGGAAGTCCAAAACCCAGGTTCTGACCTCTGTGGGAGTGACCCACCCAGCCCCTGGCCTCGCTGCAGTCCAGGAGGCTCTTCTGCTGGCAGGGGGCTGGCAGGACCCGCACAGCTCATCTGTCATGGAACACGCCTTTCAAACCTGTCCCTACCCACATGCCACATGGTCTCCAAGGCCATCGCATGTGGCCCAGCAAAAGAAAGACCAACCCAAATTAACCTCGGTGGCCAAGAGAGACCAAGGCGTGAGTCTCAACAATACCCTGGACCACAGCCTCCGTTTTCACAAGAGCTGCGCCACTGCTTCCAGCTGGCATGAGCCCCATGCACACCGCACGTTTTCCTCAGTGCCTGTTTGTCTCCCGCTTCGGCCCGGGCAGCCCCACACCACAGGCAGCCTGAATAAAATATGCCAGATAACCCTGGCAGGGACACTGGCCACCAGCGAATTTAACTTTCCTACACATAATCAGCCGGGGACACAGCCAGGCTATTTAGAAGGTTTTGTTGTTCTTG
The DNA here is from genome assembly GCA_963574225.1 of Lagothrix lagotricha. NCBI lineage: Eukaryota > Metazoa > Chordata > Mammalia > Primates > Atelidae > Lagothrix > Lagothrix lagotricha. The sequence goes on from CAUYNB010076591.1 coordinate 17,252, forward strand.
CTGTCAATTTCTCCTTGCTTTAGCCTGAGAGATAAAGGGACTTCTCAAAGAAAAACCAAGTCATGGTCAGTGAAATACAGGGGACCTTCTACTTCCAAATCGACTGGACGCTTTTCTCAAGTCTAAGAAGTGAAATCTGTATTCCCTGTTACCATCCAAATAATAAACAGTCAAATAAAAATAAAATGCAATAACAGCAACTCTTTAGGATTAAGCTAGTAAGGCCATTGTCCCTTTAAATTGGGGGAAAAAAGGAAATATATTCTGCAAGTTCTGCAAGAAAAAAATGTCACATTTGTATAGACCCCAAATCCCTTCTGTTTAAACAGGGTGATTAATATCAGTTCCTGTAGGAAATTAAATTCGGAGAAGAACAGCAATATGCAGATATGCAGATTTCTGGGCAGAATGGCCATCTCTAGGTAAGGGAGCTGGCTGATTAATCTGCGTCCTCAGAATACAAAATGAAACACTGGGCTCTCCTGGGCGAGCACAAGAAATGGTTTTCCCTCCCCAGAAGAGAGGAAAAAAGGGCCCAACACAAGGAGGAGCAGGGCAGCAGCGCCACGTGCCTGTGTCTGTGAGTGGTGAGGCTCTGATATTTAAAACAGCTTGTCATGTTTGCAAAACATAGCTGCCTCACTTTAGGCCCCGCTTATCCTGACCCTTAGAAAGTTCTCCCTTCCTCCTTTCTGAAATCATAGAAGAGCTATCAGGCATCCCCACTTATCAGTATCAACCCTCCTCCTCTTTAATCTCCCCCTCCCCAGGCATATATTGAAGAGTAAACTGTTCCCCCATCTACCTCCACATGAGCTCAGAGGGGGCAGGATGTGGGGAGGTGGCCAGCCACACACCTGCCAGTCATGCACCTGCTAACAGTCCCTGGAGCTGACGTGCATCTGAATATACCTCCATGATGCACTGATTTGCTTTTTAGTTGTTGTTGTTTTTTTTTTCTCTGAAAGACTAAATGCAATAGACATACATATATATTTTTTTTACTTAAAATTATGATGCTGGAAATTTAATTTGCAAATATAAATTACCCCTTATAATCCAACTCTCTCATCACTCCAAAATGTCAGTGTGACCACAGTATCCAATCGCAAGTGAGTATAAGACTTTTGATGATCAAATACTGCTTTTTTTGGAAAAAATATTTACAGCAAGATGCAAAATGTCATTTTCAGTGGGTTTTTTTTTTTTTTTTTTTGGTAGTTACTAGAAACCTAAGCCTGTTATTCTGAACCATTCAGGGTCTCTCCAATAATTGTATAGAAGTAGGCATTATGCTATATTATTAAAGCTGTAATTTCCTGCTGAACCTGTCTGGATGTTTCTTTTTATCTTGGCAATTTCTATCTAGTTATAGCGTAATTAAGTTTCCTGACCCTTGCTCACTCTTTTAACAGGACGCTTAGAAATATCCTAGAATTGCAGATCTTCAGGCTGATGTCCTCTCTCCCCACACAGTAATGGAATAAAATTATTAATCCAGTAATTGTACAGAACACATTACTTTGCATTGAATGTTCCTCGTTCTCATTTTCTGTTAGTGACAATCAGCCAGAGGTACAAATCATTTCTGCAGGGAGCAGGGCCCTTGGAAAAGCCTTTCATTCACTCTCTGGGAGCTACCTGTACAGCTGTGATTATTCAGGGGCTAATACAGTGCTAGGCTCAAGCCAACAAAACAAAGTTAATAAAATGGACTAAGAAGCAAGATATTTTCCTGCCTGCGGCTTATGTGCCAAAATTAGCACCGACCGCCAAATGATAAACTGCACATCCGAGTGCCAGACTATAAATGGATTGAGAGAGCTCTCTGAGCCTCTGCGGGCACAGAAGACAGCTGCCGGGTGCGCAGACGCATCCTGGGTGTTTTGAAGGCACGTGAAACTCACCTACGACTCCTTTTACCAGGAAGAAGGAGGCTGTTTTGGCTTTCATTGTGCAGGACCCTAAATCCTAAGGGCTTTGTAAATCATTTTCCACCATTTGCATGCGTGCAGATGGTGGTAGAGATGACCTTGAAATACCTGACAGGGAAGGCTGCTACCCAGACAGAGAACTCTGCTCCAGCATCCGGCAAAATGCCCCCAAAGAGAGCGGAACTCACATTCCAGATTCTCTGTCCCCAGGCCCCACCGGGCACACCCTGGGTCTTGGGAGAAAGATGCCATCTCAAAACATCTTAAGTCCAGACAATCACTGCATTGTCCTCCCCAGACCGAGCCCTTGGCATGTACTTGATCTGCCAGGAGCCCCAGGGAAGGCCGTGGAGCTCGAAGCCAGACAGCTCCGCCTGTTTAATAAAAGCCTGGTACAGGCCTGATCACAGGAAGGATAAATGGCCGAGCACAACCCCCATCTTCATAAAGACCGTGGATGTGATTCTGAAGCAATAAGCCTTCCAGAGAAAGCAGCAAAGTGATCTTTGACCATGAATGCTTGTGTGTAAAATGTGTAACTGTATGATGAAAACTTGATACACACAGCATGTGAGTAGATGGTCCCATACCACAATTAACGGATATACAGGAAATGCCTTTTATCTCTAATGCTTGAATGTGTCCTCGGCCCTTCTTAGAGTCCCCAGAACTACCTTCTTGGTGGTACCTATGGGAGAACTTCAGTGCCGGACCATGGCATTCACTTATGTCTTGTTGACCGACTGACAGGTTTATAAAGCATGCCTGGCAACTTCCTTTCACAGTTAGATAAACATGGAGACTTTCCATTCAGCTGCTAAACAGTAAAAATCAAGTAATAAATACGCTGCTTTAAAGAGCACTGGCCATAGGTTCCTTTAGAGCCAGGCGCTAGAACACGCTGCCTCTGTGCCACACTGTGGAAGGGCGACCCCTGACCTCACTGGAAGATGCCCCAGAGCAATAGATTATAATGTCCGTTTAGCTGTATGCTAACTGTGTTGGCTTAAATCAGTGTTCTCAACTGAAAATGCCCCCAGCCCCCACAAGTGCACATTCGACAATGTCTGGAGACCTTTGAGTTGTCACGCTTTCGGGGAGGGGGTGCTACCAGCATCTGTGTACACAGAGCCCAGGGATGCCACCAAACGTCCCACTATGTGCAGGATAGACACTCCCTGCCTCAACTAAGGATCGCTTGTCAGTGGTGCTGAGGTTGAGAAACCCTGGCTAAATGGACAAATATTCGTTGCAGAAAAAAAAAAAAAATGCAACCTGAGATCTCGCCTATGCACCCATCAATACCAGACGCAGCTGAATGGACCATGAAACTTTTTGTTCTCCCAACGTCCCAGCTTCTGAAATTTAAAAGCAAGAAAAGGGCAAAGTGGAATACTTTCAACTCTAATTGTTTTTTCCCTTTTCCAGCTAAAATACAAATATTCAAAGAAGATGAATGAGAATTAAGGGGCTTTTTTCCTCCACCCGATTTTACTAGAAAATTGAAAACAAGATTTAAAAAACCCAAATTTTCCTTTCAATGGAAGCAAATTTCACTGGAATTCCTAATATATCATCTGTTGGCCTGGCCACATAAACGGGTTCGTAACGCACGGGTATTGTCTGAGTCTTGTGAAAGTTATATGCTCTTTGTGGATAACAGTGGCAGTATTCGTATGCGTAGTAAGCTCAAAGGACAGAAACAATGAGATTCAACATGTGAGTTTGTAGAGGAACATATGACCCCATTTTTTCATTTTTTTTTTTTTTTCACAGAGAGCTGTCAGAATCTCTTTCAGGTTTCAAAGCTTACAGCCTCTATACCTAAAGAAATGTATTAGTAAAGGCAATTTAACCATCTGTTTCGCTGCGATGGTATTTTACTCTTTAATTTTTGAAAGCAGAGTAAATTGTGACTCACTTTTGTTTTATTGCAAGCCTATGAAAAGTCACATACAGGAACTATTTGGTTGATTTAGCTGCCTTTATTTCAAAATTCAACAGGGAAGGAGACATTCACGGAGCTCCCTTTTGCAGTCTTTGAATCAGCTACTAATAAACATACATTTTCGGGGAAAAGGCATGATGGGAGGAACTATCACTTAACTTCCTATTGTTTCATTGATAAAAATGATCTTGGAAGCAGAAGAATATATTAACTGTTTCCTTTGGTTTTCCATCTAGAAGGCTGAAAGACATTTCTAAAATAGATCTATTTTCTTTTCATTCTACAGAATAATGCATGAATGATTATAACATATGCTCTATCTCCCATTTTTTTCTCAACCAGTGGAAAAGTGCCTGACATTGTAATCACAACTTGTTGGGTTTTCAATCTGATGCTGTCCCATTTTATCATGGTAGTTAAACGTCCATTCTTGTTCGGTGTGATAAATGTTATGGCCATTTAACAGTAACGAAAAAGAGAGACATGTTAAACCAAATATTGCTTCAGATTGTGTCTTTTATTCTCCTTTATCATCATATCTTAATTTATAGTATAATCATCATTATCACAACTGTCAGCCTCATTTAACCTTCCCTGATCTCCCATGATTCTTTGCTGTCAGGTCTGATTGCCTGCCTTCTGCTGACTGGTTGATAATGGCTGACTGATTAGCCCTCCCCAAGAGGAAGACAATGATATATAGAACAGTGCGGCTTGCTCTATATATTAATGAGGAGCTGGCAAAGCTTTGATAAGGCTGTGGAATAATCCATCAGTGCGAGGAGCTTGTAAAACTGGAGGAACATTGCATGGGAAAGACACCTGGGAAGGATGTAATGACCCGGCAGCTAAACGCCCGTCAGCTGTCTTCCCTCTGTTGTAATTAACATCAGACAGCAGGCGTGTGGATAACCTAAGAAGTTTATCAACCCCCAAATCCAGTTAAATTCTCCCCATGTTGCATCCACCGCTCACCATCTTTTACAACATATTTAGCAAGCCAGCAATTAATAGCTCATTTCCCTTGGCGCTAGGAACTGTTTTTCTTCTAAACTAGCTCTTATCGGAGGCTGTTACCTGTGAAAGGCAAGAGGCACTGGCGCTTTGTACTCTAGCTGTTACACTTACTCAGCAGAGGCCTGCTTCACCATTACATGCAATGCTTCAGATGGCTACTTGAGTTGAATGTGCCGTTATTACAGGTATTATATGAAATTGCTTGTGTTATGTGAAGGGGATTATAGAGGTTCTGGATCAATAACTTTAGTGGATGTTGGGAGTGATTACAGTGCTCTGTCAATTTTCCCCATTTGGCTGTCAGTGTTGATTTACAACACACCACCTCTTTTATTCACATCAAATCACTCATTTCATTGGTAAATTCCATATATCTCAATTTACTTTAAGTAGCTGATTTGTGTAAAATAAAATGACTTTCTCTTCTGTGTGTGCAACAGACCTAATCTTATATAGTAATAAAAAGTGTAAACACGAAGGAAACTCTTTGTCCTTTTTCAAAGCGTTGTGTGCAGCGCCGTGGCTGCCAGCTACATGAAACAGCTATCGCCAAAACTCCCCCTTACCTAGGCTTTCTTTAGAATCGACCCGGCCTCTTCATCTGGCTTTCTTAATTGTGGGAAGGAGCTGCAGACTTGTGTATCTCTTCAAGTGCCAGTTACGTGGACTCAAAGAGCGGGTGTGTCCTCCTGCACCTGCCACCACCTCTGCTCTCCAGTGGGTCCGTGGGGGAAGCAGAGCCCAGCTCCTTGGTGGTGGTGGTGCAGATACAGCCCCTGCCTTCAAAACTCCAGCGCCACAAATGCAGCCTCAGAATGTTCACCTTGAACCTGCCAGCCGGCTCCTGCTCAGAGCAAGCTGCCTGAGCATTCCTTTTTCTGTTTATTTTTATTTTCTTGCTTGTATGTATGTATGTGTGCACGTGGTGACTGACGAGGGACACTGTCAGAACTCAGGGGAAAAGAGCCCAAAAGCATTCGGTGAAGTGACAAGTCAGAGAGACCCAGGAAGTGTTTGGGGAGAAAAGTCCAGATTTTTCTGTACTAACAGCAATTCTCTAGACAGTCTTCAGACCAGTTGAGATATTGGGCAAATTCTGTTCTATCATTCCACACGTGTGCATGTGCCTGGGGTAACATTTGATTTTGGAATTGACTTCCGAATCTTAACTTGACCTTCTCTTCTCACATCTGACACTTCTTTTCTAGTATTTCTGCCCTAAAAGAGGCTCTTGGAAAACTGTGTACTTTCCCGCAAATAAATAAAACTTACATAAACAAAGTATTTACAAAATCATCAAAGGCAATCTCCCTACAGAGCCTCCCCCCAACAATTGTCTATGGCTCAAACAGACAAATGAATAAACCACTAGATCAACCAACCTATTAATGCACACAATTTCTGGGTACTGAAGCCATTCAAATAATAGACTGGAGAGGAGGAGAAAGGATGTGTTTATTGTCTGTCCTGGCATAAAATGGCCTTTGCATAAAAATATACAGATTAATCCTGCACATCTGTGGCTTTCAGGGTTGTTCATTCACTTTGTATATTTTTGATATGTTTTGTACAAGTTATAAAGCCAGGAGAAAATACAGGATTCTATTTAAAATGAAATTTAAAAAATCTTCATAAACTGTGTCTATATTTTCTGAAAAGCCCTATTGTCCCAGAGAGCATCATATTATTTAATATGCAACCGAAATGAAAGCCCTGCAAAATCAGCCACTTCTTCCCCCACTACGAATAACCCCTTTAGTGCGAGGTGCTGGGTTTCTGATATGATGGGGTCTGTCTGCCCCATAAAGGAGCAGGTTAGACGGATGAGTCCAAGGTTCTGCTCAGCATCAGTGTCAGCGTAGCAGGAAAACGGGAGTAGAGAAAGGGAAGGGGAGCAGACAGCACCCCCAAGGGGAATGCTCACACAGTGGATGGGTCCCACACTCCAGGACAGAGCCCTGGCCACCCTGGCCATTCCTGGCTCCCTGCACTGCAAGATTTGGGCCACAGTGTTTCCGGGTCTGTCCTAGGCACATTCTCCTGCAAGTCCTCCCCGTGTCAATGAGTCATCCGTCACACGCAGACACGCTAGACCAGAAGCGGCACCCATGTGATTCACTTGAACGCCTCTGTGGGGAAGGGCTGGGCTACAGCTCCAACCTGGTGTCCTCTAAAATTAGAAGTGATTTCAATTCAGGCATGCACGTCAGCTAGTATTGATGATTCAACATCAATAACAACAACAAAAATATTTTGAGCAGGGCAGAACACCATGTACTGATGGAGATGGGGATAGGAGTGGAAGGAGACACCGACGTGTTTGGAAGAGAAGCCTTGACCTCAAGGAGTTAACGTCTAGTTAGGAAGATGAGACATAAACTCATGAGAACTGAAATGACAATAAAATCTAAATACTGTTTAAATTCATTTATTTATTTAGTGACCAAGTCTCACTCTGTTGCCCAGGCTGGAGTGAAGTGGTGCAATCTCACCTCACTGCAACCTCTGCCAGATTCAAGTGATTCTTCTGCCTCAGCCTCCTGAGTAGCTGGGATGACAGGTGCCTGCCACCACGCCTGGCTAATCTTTTGTACTTCAGTAGAGATGGGGTTTTGCCATGTTAGCTAGGTTGGTCTCAAACTTCTGACCTCAAGCGATCCTCCTGCCTCAGCCTCCCAAAGTGCTGGGATTACAGGTGTGAGGCACCACACCTGGCCTAAAGACTATTTTAGTGTCTACTATAGACACAATACTCTCAGCTGTCAAATCAGCTTTACAGAAGTACCTGCTATGGATCAAGTAGAAAAGGTTCATGTTTAGCTGTGGGGTAACCAGGAAAAACATAACAGTCAGTGGGACTATCTTGGAACTTGGCATTTGCGGCATATGAGGGTGACTACTCTGTCTTAGGCATTCCTGAACACATGCAAAGCCATGGAATTCCTCTTAATGGAAGGTTGAATTTGATACAAAATTACAGCATGAATCTGGCATTCAGGCTGATAGATGACAAGCTAGTGTCTGGAAAACTCTAGTTTCAAAGGAGCAACAATTCGCTTTCAAAAAGCAATTTATAAAAGATGGCAGCCTTTAATATATAAACCCCTAGAGTTATGTCTGACATGACACAAAGGACGTACATATTACATAACCATTTTCAAACAATAGTAAAAAATTCAAATTAAGAATTTATATGCATCTCTGAAGCAGCCACCAAATTCACTTGGGGAAACAATGTACTTTGACAAAGTTACAGAAAATACTAATTTACTTATAGTCAACTAAAATTCAATTACAATTTTAATAATGAGGCCAAAACAAAAGGAATATTTAGAAGAGTGGTGTCTGGTATGGTATCAAGGTGAAAACGTGTACAGTGAGCCAGAAGCCTCAAGTGGAAGTTGACCCAAAACACAGCATCGTCACCAGGGCAAAAGCAGCTGCACAGACATTGCAACTTCATGTGGGACCGAGAAAAGGCGGCCTTCACACAGGGCGTGGGATCTTCTCATCCTCATGGCTCAGAGACAATGGGAAGAGAAAAGGAACATGTAGCAAGTGCAGTCTGCCTGGGTCAATCTAATTTTCACTACATCATGATGAGAGGTTAGTTAATCAGGGGGAACTCCTCCTTCCTGCCTCTGCTCGTTCAAGACGACAGAGACAGCCGTGCAGCCCCTGTGCAGCATCTGGAAAGAGCCTCCCTAAAGACGGCCTGAGTTTGCTCATGACACTCTTTCCAGCACCAGAAAAAGGCTCTAACCCATAGCAGGCACAGATTAATATCACTAGAGCAACTGAATGAATGAATGAATGAATGGCATTATCCAGAAGACACCACAAATGGGGGTGAGGGGAATGGACTGTTTGGTTAGTCCCCTTATACTTATGTTTTTCCAGAACCAAAGTTCCTTTTTCCATTGTTAGACATTCTTAATGGCATCCATTTGGGATGAGAAATCTCTTTAAATATGCGTTTGATGAGGGCCAGGCGCCTTTCATGCACTTTCCATAGAATTTTCATTTGGAGAGAAACCAACAGGATTTCGTCTGAGGATGGCCGGGACTGCTGGATATTGCACTGGCTTTCTGTGCAGCGCTGCTGCCATCTTGAATCCTTTGTTTTCCACTGTTGAGAATCCGAATCCTGCAAGGACAGGGCCACTGGGAAGACACTGCCATCCCAGAGCATCCCTGAAGGGCTGGTGATGGCCTCCCAGGCGGACGGGCTTTGCAATTTTTACTTCGCTGCAAAGTTTCTGTTATTGCAGTTTTCCATGTACTGGAACTGAGAGGGCAGAGCGGGCTCCTGGTGTGATGTGAGGTGCCCTCCTGCCTGGTCCCCTTGCCAACTGTTCTGTGGGAGCCGCCTGGCACGGGAGATCTCTGTTGTGCCCCAGGCGGATGGGGAAGGAGGGCTGCGGCCATGCTACTGCTCTGCGTTTCAGTCTGAAATAACTGAAACCTCTGCACAGCAGTGAGTAGGTGAAGAGTTCTTTCTCCTCATCTTTCTCTTAATGGTGCTTCTCGTTAACAAATATCAACTGTTATTAATTTGCCTGCTACTTTTAAGACCAAGTGTTTTAGTTTTAACTCTGCTGACAGACAGACCCCTGGGAATGGGCAGATGGCGGGAAACAGTTGTGGGGATTTTGGGGTGACACATTTAATTGTTCAAATGGAGGATAACGGAATACTTTGCTGGCTGAGAGGAGTTTAGTTTATCGCCACGCGGCCCGTGCGGTGTTCAGCGTTACCCAGTGTCACCACGACAAGGCCAGGAGGGACAGGTCTGTTGGGAAGCGTATTATCTGGGGTCTAGTTGGTGTGCTGTTTCTTCCAGGGAGAATTCCTTTTCCTTGAGAGAACACTTTAACCAAAAGGCAAGATGAACATAAATGCTGGCAACAATAAACAATTACCTAAGGTGAAAAAGCATTCCTATTTGAAAGAAAAAGAAAAAAAACAGGGAGAGAGGTACCCACCTAGCTTGCCCATAACCCAGGATCCTGTTTATAACTTCGTATTCCAAATCACTTCTTCCGTTTTTCTGTAAAATATTTGACAACTCAATGTCTTTCATCTTTTTAGGTCATTATTGGACCTATTAATACAATGGAGACATTAATGATTTTTGGCTCCAGTTTCTTAAAACAAAGCAAACTGCAGTGCACACAGTCTCTCCACGTGCGAATGTCCGTGGTAAAAACATGGCATTGTTTTCAGGGATCAGAAACTTGCGCTCTCGAGTCAGCTACGCCCTGCATTTGTGCGGAAATGTGCTGTCCTTCAATCTGTAGCCAGAGGAACTTTGGGTGCTGGGAGTGGTGAGGCCTTGGGCGCCGCGGGAGGCTCCACTTCTGGGCGCATCAGCCACAGCGGGGTGCACGTTTCATCTTTTGGGGAAGGAAGGACAGAGGAGGAGGGAGGGGGCAGCGCTGCCCTACCCTGGTTTCAGATTCTAAGGTTCAAAGGCAGCTTCCCATAGAGCACAAGGCGGCCACCTCCCTGATGAAAATGAGAGAGGAGCGGATACTGCTTTCCTCCCTCTCATCCTGAGTTCTGCTCTTCTCCGGCCCAGAGATTTTCTCTCCGAGGACGTGTCTGCATACCTCCTTCCTTTTGTCTCAACCGGAGGGTTTAATAGCTGAAGTAACTGAAAAGGACGAACAACAGAAAGCCTCCGGTTTCCAGAGTAACCGTAAAAACAGGCCCCAGTCTCCATGGCAAAGAGAAAAGCTATTTGCTGCAGCCTTTTCAGACCGTGAGCAGACACTGACAGTTTTCCTATAATCACCCCCGATTATTTGTAGCAACTAACTATATTATAATGTGAACTATAGGAGGTCTTTGAAAATATGCACGCTTAAAAAAAAAAGGAATAAAAAAATGGACCAGGTTTTCTTCTGCTTTAGCTATGAATACATTATCAGTTTTAAACGTATAAAATAGTTCGCTGTAATAATTCAACCTAAAGCGGGTAGGCAGTGTCCGTCTCTCAGGTTTCTTTCTTTAGTTCTCTTAGGGCGTCTACCCCTATTTGGAAGTCTACAGACAGTCTCAGTGTCTCCAATGCATTCATTTCTACCAAAGAGCAAAGAAAGAGCAAATATGCAATGTTTATGCATTTTATTTCACCTACTACGTATCGAGTGTACTTTACCCAGTACTTGGTAGCCAACCTTCTTCCAGGCATCTGCAGGAATCATGCTATCTGCGTATGCACGTGTGTGTGCGTGTCCTTCATTCCTGAGGCTACCAGACCTGCAGTCCCATGACCTAAATGGCCCGTGTGTGAGGTACTTGCAGCTTGTGGCTACCACCCGGCTGGGGGAACCGTGGGCTTTGCCAACACTGTCTTCCCTCCTGCGTGTGGAGGTAGGGTGGGTCCCCTGGACTGCTGCCTGCCCGCCTGCCTCCACTGCTGTCCCCTGGAGCATGCTTTGACCTTGAATTCCAGGCTCCATCTTTTGTTTTCAAGTAAACATCTACCTATAGGACAGAGTGGGACCCATTATATGGTTCACTATTAATATTATAGCATTAATATCATTCCAATAGTGTCTATGCAAGTTAACTTCCAGATGAAAAAAACACAATGTTACTATTCTTTTCTAAATCTCTCTCTCTCTCTCTCTTTTACACACACACACACACACACACACACAAATACAGACATATACTCAGCTGTGGGTTTATTACATGGCATATTTCAATTTCCTATGTATGTCTAAAAAGATTACTAATAAAATGTGAAGTAACATTACATAAATAGAGAAATTAAAACTTCTGTATTCAATTTCTTGGAGAACGTAAATATCTTCTTTTTGAGGAATACAGCTAAAAAAAGATAATCAAGATCCAAATGAAAATAATAATTCTTATTCCATATGTAAGTGCTCTCCAAAGGGCTGAAAGTTTTCAACTTGTCTTTAATTGTTAAAAGTTTGGAGAATAAAATTTGGGAAATATCTTATGTCATTCAGAAATCATCTCATTTTAAAATGACACAAAATATATGAAAAAATTAAATAAACCAGCCTCAATAATTTTGATGTGTTTACATAGCTAGACATTAATCGAGGTTTAAATTTAATTTTCTCAATCACTTATTAAAAACAAACATGCCTATACTTTGTCTTAAAATTCAGGATATATCTGTACAGAGCTCCAGTTAGTTGCTGTTTTTTTGTTCTGTTTTTTTCTGCTGTAAGAAAAGCCTCCCAAATGACTAAGGCAGAAAAGATTCTTCCAAAGATGCCGAGTCGTGATTCTCTCATGGGTTAGCTTCATAAACAGGGCCCCTCCACACAAAAATAAGTCAGCTTAATAGCTAGTAATGCCTCTTCTCTTTTCTGATTTTTTCTTCCTCAAATCTGTGTGAAACAATTGTATGTTCTCCAAAGTGAGGGCCCGTGAGCAGCCAGCTGGCCCAGCAGAGGTAGGCTGAGCATTCGTTTTCCGAGGGAGGGCACGTCACTCCAGCTCACTCTCAGGCCAGCCCGGGCCTCTGCCTAGCTATGCAAGGAGGGCACTGGGGGGCTGGGGGTGGAGAGTTCAGATAAACGCTCCATGCCAATCTCGGGAGGCATGAGTAAACAGTCTGTGACCTCCACCGAGATCACAAGGAAAAACTTCCAAAGTACAAAGCTATTACCTTAAATCCAAGGATATCACATCTCCCCTCTGTCTCCAAAGTGTGTATTTATCTATCAGACTCATCTCTCCCTGCACGACTCACTCCCATTACCTGCTGGGTTTTATAAATTGCTTAAAGATAAAAGGCTTACCCCACTGTAAAAAGAAGTAAGATATAATATTGAATTTGCACTAAAATGAAAAGTTTCCTGGTGCCCCTTATATATTTAAAATTGCTGTTTTCTTGCAATGAATATAATTCACTCTGTCTTTTCCGAAGTATAATCCCATAAGGGTTTGACCAAACAGAAATGCTCTAATGATTGCAAATGGCTCAAATATTCTGTCCAGTGAGTTAAGTGATAAAAGTTTCTATGTTAAAAGAAATAATAAGTGAAATTTCACACATTATAGTAATTGTGAAGCATCCAATTTACATAGAAATAATGTGAGAGGATCCTGACCACGGTGTTCTAAGTGAATCATTACATGCGTCTAGAAGCCGCAGTGCCACAGGTACGTTTCTTTTCGCATAATCAGCCTTGTAATGGAGCCTTTAAAAGCTTAAAATGTATAGTTAGATTAACCTTTCTGTTTTAAGGGTTTTTTCCCCCTCAGGAAAAAAAAAAAAAGGCAGAAGACAGAAATAGGGGATGATTAAAGAGCCAATTAAATCCATCCCCGGTTTCTGTCACCTGTCCAGAGTCCCTTGGAAGCCCTTCTTCCACCACTCATCATTTTATTGACTACTTTAGATTTTTGGTAAAGTATGGTGATGTCCCCCGGTTTAAGATCCAAGCATTTTACTCCAATCCTTGGATAGTGGGTTAATTCCACTAAGGCTTCTCAAAGGAAGTCATCACCGGACAGTAAGGCAGATTTCTCTCACTAGAAAGGCAAGTTTAATCAGAAAACTCCAGACACACAAAGTGTGTATCAGCTGCAGCGAAATGACCCGGCTTTCTCCTTCGAGGAGGCACCAGCAACGCGGCTCTTGATTTTTTCTTTCCCAGCGTAGCCTTCTGTGAACTTGATATTTTGCTCCAGCAAGAGGGCATTTCTGTTTTGTCTTATTCGATTGCAGTTCCTAAGAGAAGAGAAGGGGTGGCAATCCCACACCCATCATTGCCCTCATCTGGGGTTACGCAAGGAGAGGGGGCGGAATACTCGTTGGAGATCCTGAAAAGTTGGGTGCGCTACGTGTCACTTTCTCACTAAAATCTTCCTTTCTTTTCTGTGATTCACGGTCCTCTCAGGTCCTTGGCCGTTTCTACTGCCTCTGGACCAGGGTTTCTCCGCACCTGCTCTACTGATATTTTGGACCAGACAATTCTTTGTTGTGTGTGAGTGTATTTGGGGTGGAGGGAAGGAGAAATCTCACGCATGTAAAATGCTTCGGAACATTCCTGCCTTTGGCACAGCAGACACCAAACACCCCCGCATCCCAGCAGGGACAATCAAACATTTCTCCACATATTGCCAAATTCCCCTGGGGTGAACCGGCCCCACCCTGGTTGAGAACTGCGGAGAACAACTTGTCTAGAGGTCAAGGATGCAGAAGACAGCACAGCTCTCCACACCCTTTCCTTGGCCAGGGACTCAGTGTGGTTAATCCAGCCTATAGTTTAAACACTCAAAATCGCCTAGCGTTCCTAAGGATTTCCTTTCTTTCAGACAAGATGAATTTTGGAGCTAATGTTAGCTGAAAATATCAGACATATAATAAGATAAAGAATAATATAGAAATGATTAATAAATAAGACTCCGATTTTTCTGCAGTCTTCTCTTGCTGAGTAAACTTCAGCGCTGTGGGATAAAAGAGTGAGTGGAGTGTTGGCTCGTTTTCCCACTTCATGTCCTTGGGGTCCAGACAAAACAGAAGATGGGAGATGCTGGACAGGGGTCACCAGCCCATTTTGTCCAGGTGGGCGGGTCAGACCCACAGGAATCAAAATCCACCAGGACGAAGACCTCATTGGAGCCTCACAATGTTTTCAAGAAGAGGTGCAGAATAAGGAATATAAATCTCACAGTAACACTTTAATTTGTGCATATAATTTTAGGGTTTACCAAATGTAGCCAGGCTATCATGTCATTTAATTTTCATAAAGCTGCCCCTACTTCAAGATCTTTAGTTCAAACTCGAAGTCTATCTGCCCACACATTCATCGCTCACCCACCCACCTGTCTAGCATCTATTCACCCATCCATTCATCCATCCATCCACATAAATATTTAGCATGTACTAAATATTATTCAATATTTAGCATGTACTAAAGATAGTCAATCTTTAGCATGTACTATCCATGGGGAGAAAATGATGTGCTTGGTGTGGAGAGGGGAAAAGGGTGAATCAGACCTGACTGCTACATGCAGCATGGAATTTAATCAATACAGAAATAACTTTGGCTACACAAATTTACTTCACCTTTGTTTCTGTCTTCTTGAAAGGTATAGACAATGGATTAGTGAGCAAAGTCACACGTATTTCACACGTGACATTGTTACATTGTGTAACATGGTGACTATGATGGTGAACAAAGGTCACACACATAGCTGCTTACACTTCTGGAAATGGGATCAGTATTCAAATGACTATATCAGTTGTTAGACAAATATTATTGGCTGTTATAGGTTTCAACAGGTATATGTGTATAAAAATAGACACAGATATATTCACATACACATAAGTTACTTGAATGATAACGTTTCATGTATGTTTCCACCCACAGCCTTGCAGTGCTGAAGCAAACCTCTCAACATCAGGAGCCATGTCTCATTTACCTCTGAATTCTCAATACATTCACATATATAACATGCTTGAGGAGTGAGTGATGGATTGAATGGCCGGAGTGTACTGTCGCTAGGGATAAATAAATTGACTCAGTCCCTGCTTTCAAGGAGCACTTTGTCGAGTTGAGGACAGAGCCTAGACAGAGTGATTAAAGCCAGAGGTGACAATAAAAGGGTAAGTGGTTGATTTTGCCAGGTGGCTGGGGAGAGACTGTGGGAGATATCAAAGGAGGGGTGAGGCTGTGCTTTGTTCCTATAGGGATGGCAGACTGAACGGGGCTCTGAATCCCCACCAAGACAGGGCAGGGCTTCCTTTAAAGGTACAAACCCATCAGGATAAAGAGAAAAGAAGAGGAAAGAGCAGTAACACAATTTTGGAAGCTAGAGAGTAGACAGATGATTGACAATGAGTTTGGAAGACCAGGGAAGGCGGCAGCTGGGCCAGCAGTGGGGAGAGCTGATGTAGCTGACTCCACAGGACAGGCTCTCAAGGCCAGTGATGCCAGTGCCAGGCACCTTTGAGAGCTGTAAATCAAACTGAAATCAAAGCGGGCAGATGGATCAAAAATCTCTTTAGAAGTGTCAGATTCCAATTCCATTTGACCCAGCAATCCCATTACAGGGTATGTATGCAAAGGATTTTGACCCACCAATCCCATTACTGGGTATATATGCAAAGGATTATAAATCATTCTATTATAAAGACACATGCACACCATGAACACATATGTTTATTGCAGCACTGTTCACAATAGCAAAGACTTGGAACCAACCCAAATGCCTATCAATGATAAACTGGATAAAGAAAATGTGGAACATATTCACCATGGAATATTATGCAGCCATAAGAAAGGATGAGTTCATGTCCTTTGCAGGGACGTGGATGAAACTGGAAACCATCATTCTCAGAAAACTGACACAAGAACAGAAAAACAAACACCACATGTCCTTGCTCATAAGTGGGTG
>CAUYNB010076592.1:0-15013 GCA_963574225.1 Lagothrix lagotricha
AACTGCCAGTGTCTAGACAGGCAGTCGGTCAGCCCTGGGACCGCGCGAGTGCTGCCGGCACCTCACAGCCGCGACACAGAGCCCAGCTGCCCAGCATGGGAAAACAGGGGCTGGCGTGGAGGAATTTGTGTTCTCATCACACATTCAGAAATTACTTTTTTTTAAAGAGCCTGTACTTTGGGGCCCTTATAAACAATCCGTCGTCTTCTAAAAGTCCGCCTGGGACAGGCTGGATATCCTCATGGCCACCTATTTAAATAAACGACGCTCCCATCCCCATCACCACGCAGGCTCCTCTGCTCCTGCTTCATTTTTCCTTCTACCTTGCACTGTCAGTAATGGGAGGCCTGGGGCCCAGCACACTGGGGGTCTCTGCCTTCCAGGGACCCAGGACTCGGGGAGGGAGAGGCGGTCAGCACTGAACAAAGGCCTGTAACACGAGGCAAGAGGATGTCGGCACCCGGAGAGGCCCGGCGGAGAGCCGGGGTAATTAGAAGCATCCAACCCTGAAACCTGGACGCTTTTTCCTGGATGATCCTGGGCCTCAGGATAGCTGGAAGGGCCAAGACCTGACTCAGGGTGAGTGGCTGGGCTGTCTGTAGATTCCCCTGAGCACCCCCACCCCTGGGGACCCTCTTCTGATCCTTGCTTCCCCGGTCACCCCGTGCTCCCGCAGGCCCCTCCACGGGGCTTCCCTATTCCCTCCAGCTTTCTGTTTCTATGCAGAAAGTTCCCAAAGCCTGGACCAGGAGTGGGCTCAGCGCCGAGCCAAAGGAAACCAGGCAAGGGCCACACCACCCTGCCTGCGCTTCCCCAGTTTTAAAGTCTCGTGCCCGGAGAAACATCAACCTTTAACTTTAGCCATGTGCGATTGCTTTTCTGCCGGAATAACTAGCAGCATTCAACCCTGAAACCTGGACGCTTTTTCCTGAATCATCCTGGACCTCAGGACAGCTGGAAGGGCCAAGCAGCTCACACAGCCTTTCATGCCGCCCTCCTGCCGGCCCACACAGGGACCGCAGTCACACTGGCCAAGTGGGCTAAATGACAATATTTTATTTTAAGACCCAGATTTCCAGCCAGCTGCCCCAGCTGTGTTATGACCCTCTGTGTTCACGCAGGTTGAAAGGAAGATGGCAGGCAGCGCCCTGCTTTGGGGGTGGGAGGAGGCCAGCAGCGTCACCCTTTCCCTGGACCCCTCTATTCCCTGCCACCGGGATGAAAGCAGACCCTTTAATATCCCCCCGGCCAGGGCAGCCCAAGACGCAGTGTCACCGGGCCCAGGCGGTGGGTCCTCTGGCCAGGGTGCCGGGAGGCTCCTGTTTCCCGCCACCCCCACCTGGCCTGAGAAGGTGCAAATAACGAAAGGAGGGAAGCGGGAGGCACCCCCAAATAAAGGCCTCTGAGGATGAAAGCCCGAATCCAGTCTTTCCACGGAAAAAAAGACTTGCATTTGTTCTTGGGTAGAGTTTAAAGAAGAACAGAGTATTGTCATCGCGCAACGGTTTCATTTCAAGCCTTGACTTTGGGGGGTTTGTTCTGGTTTTGTACTTTCTCTCCTCCCTGTGGCTGCTGCACATGAAAGGCTGGGGTCAGGCCCGGCACGGGGGTGGGAGGCAGGGGCTGTGCGTTTCGCTTTGATTTCCCCGAGAACAGCAGGAAGCTCATTCCACCTGGAGATGTCTGGCTGTCTCCTTCCGGCCAGCCCCAGACTTTGCTGAGAATAATTCCTTCTTGAAAAAAAACATAACAATTCCCATTAAATGTTTCAAATTGCCCACACCAAACTCAAAGCTCAGAGTGAAGGCTTTGAAGGCTTTTCAGGGAACAAAAATAAAACCCTTCGCAGACCTTGGAGAGATGTGGCTGAAATAACTCCTGGGTATGTGAAACGCGCCTGAGATACGGGAGCGGCAGAACAGCAGCCCTGGAACCCGAGGTGGGGAAGGTTTGATGAACAAACGGAAGAAATGAGGATCGTGGCTGGAAGAGGCGCTGCCCCCAGGGATTTCACAGATTTTTGTGATTTGATCCAACACTGGGTGATGATCTCCACTAATGAGGAAGCAGATACTCCCAAACAATGACTAATCCCTCTAGCGACCTATGCCCCTCTGGCCTTCCATCAAGATGGCTGGGGAGAAGGGGACCAGCCCCCGCAGAAACCCATGCGAAGGTCTGTGAGGTCATCTGAGCTCAGTTTAAATGCAGCCATACCCAAATTCAATTAATGCACTCAGTAAACATTTATTGAGCACCTACTATATGCCAGGCATTGTTCTAGGTGCTGGAGATACAGCAATCAACAAAACAGCAAAGATCCCTGGGCATCTCGGCTGGGTAGTTCTACAAACCCAGAAGGAGCATGTGACAGTTACCCGGGGCCACCTTCTCCAACTGGACCAAGCAGACAAATCACCTGGGGCCTTGTTAGGAGCAGCCTCTGATCAGAGTCTGAGGAGGGGCCTGGGGCTCTGCATTTCTGACAAACTCCCAGGCGGTGTCACGACTGCTGGCCCAGCTGCCTGGCTTCTATCCCAGCTCTGTCACCCACTATGTCAGCTTGGGCAAGCTTTTAAACTGCGTTTCATCTCCATTTTCTCATCCACAAAATAGAGCTTCAAATAGAGCCCACCTCACAGAAATGTACTAGGAAATGAATTTTCTTAATTTTTTTTTTGTTTGCCTAAGCCCACGTGCACTGGGTTTTCCATCCCTTGCAGTGTCTGTGGATGCATTTTTGTATATTGCTCTTGCTCTGAATTGCGCCGTCTTTCCTGCCAAGCCTCCACATGCCCTTGGTTCAAAAGGCTCCTTCCAGACCTGAGAGGGTAGAAAGGTGCCTAGCTTTCTCCTCAAATGCTGCCACTTGGGGTGGCTGAGCATGGAGAGGGGAGGGGAGGGCTTCTCCCTAGAACTGCGGCTGGAGAATCTCATCCTGCACAGCCTTTGAGCGGCCAGGGCACTGAACAGACTGCTGTGGACTGCCACAAGACCCAGGGACCACAGAGATCATCTGGAAAGACGGACTAGCCCAGAGTTACTCAGCACCCTGGATCTGCGATCAGACTCCCCAGGTGCGACTCTTGGCTCCTCCACTCAAGACCTGGGTGACCTTAGGCACAGGACTTAACCTCCCCACTCCTCTTCCGCTCCAGTAAAATGGGGCTCAAGGTGGTGCCGACTCCTAGACTCGGTTGTGCGTCCATTTCTCTGCTTTCCCCTGATCCAGTTTGGAAGCAGGCCCACAACGAACATGGTGGGGAGGCCTCAGTTCCGGGCAGTGGCATTTTACCCTGGGGCTGAGTTTGTGGTTTAGACACTGCTAGTGATGATCACATTGGTAGGTGATGGAGACTGACACCAACCTATGTTCCAGCAAGGGGTTCAAATGTCTTCATGACTTTCCAAAGCTCTTCCAAAGCTAAAAGATGGAAAATGAGCCTGACATTGTGAGACTCGCAGGGCAGGGCAGGGAACACGCCCAGTGAAGCCCGAACACCTTCATCTGGGTGGTGACCAGCCTGAGCACTTGAGTGTGAGTCAGGGACAGGCAGCCTCGGCTGCAACTCACAGCCTTCAGCAACCCCTGCCACCCACCACACTTTCCTGGTGTGTTGGGAACAGGAGGCCTTGGTCTCAGGAGAATCCCATCTACCACCTACTGGGTAGATGAATACAAAGTGACTAGACAATTAGTTTAAGCCCGCTGGGTCTCAGGTGTTTCATGTATAACATGAGAACATTGGAATCATGGTTTCTAAGGATGCTTGGCTTAGTGCCAGGTGGGACGATAGACTCCAGCAGGACAAGGGTTGGCAATGTCACTGTAACAGGTGGGGGGCACTCACTCCAGTCCAGCCCGGCCCAGAACCTATATGGAGGCTTCCTCCTCTACAGCAACGCCATGTAATATATGGTAGATACTTTACAAACATTCATCATTTATCTGAGATTCAGTTTTAACTGGATGTCTTCCACTTTATCTGTCAACTCTACTCCTGACTCCATGCTCTGCTTTGGCTTCCCAGTGGAAGCCTCCCAGCCTCCCCGAAGCCTGGCTCACCTTGCCGCCTGCCCCAGCTCAGATGCCCCTCCTCAGCTGGGTGAAGAGGACGTTCCGTCTCTCGTCTATACTATTATTGAGTACAAACTGCTCATCTCCAGCTTCTTTTTTGATTTGCTGAAAGTTATCCTGGATTTTGTTGCTGTTGCTGTTAGCCTGTTTCTTGCTTCTTTTCATTTCCACAGTCACTTCGCTTCTTCTGAAGGCAGTGAGGGTGTGAGGGAAAGGGTGGGTGTGAGGACTTCAGGGAAGGGAGAGCTCAAGGACGAATCCTTTGAGACACTGTCTCCAAGCGCAGGGAACCGAGGAGGCTGCCACTGCTTGTGCGGAGGGTGGGGAACAGGGTCACTCTGGGAACTCGGGGGTGGATGAGGTTTAGCCGTGCTAAAGGCATCTTGTTTAGAGCCCAGCTGTGTGCATTGATGAGGCCCATTTAAATATTTTAAATAATTAGTAAGTTCCTTTTTGCAATAGGAAATGCTCGTAGGATATTTTTTTTTTTACTCAAACAGCACAAAATGGCATTGAGTGAAGCCTCACTCTTTCCCATCCCCAAGCTTTGTCTCTACTCTCCAAAGACCACCTTGAGGACACCCCGAGACATATCTGTCCCTTTTGGTTGGGTGTGTTTTGGGCACAGACAGTAGCTGTGCAGGGTGCATGGTTTGGCATCCTGCTCCCCCTCCCTCTCCTATGCTGGAGAGCATTCTAACGCCACCCCATCTGCAGTCGCCTTTAGGTGGGTCACCACCGACAGTGGGGGATGTGGTCTCAGCACCTGTGCTGGGGAGAAAGGGCCTGGCACCAGCCGTCCATGAAACACTTGAATAGCCCCTGGGAATGCCGCCCTCCTGCGGGAACAGTTGGTCCAGATTGCTGATTAATGTTTACCAGAACAATTTAAAGCTCAACTTTGCATTCAAAAGAGAGCCCAGCGCGATACCAGGGGCATGGCTTTGTGATTCGGCTGAGCTTTGTTGAGGTGCTTAGAGCTGTTTGTACACATTTTAATTAGTGTATACACACTGACTTGTTTTGCTCCCTTTAATGTCACTGCTCATAAACACTTCCCTGCACTAACATAAGATCATATCTTTTTGATTTGCAATGGAAAAAGTGTGTCACTATTTTTTCCACCACTCAAGCATCTATGGACTTGATCTTTTTGCCAGAGTTCTCTCGCTGGCGTTTGAATACCAAAAAGAATGTGAACTATGTCATCTGAAAACTGCTGATTAACTCTTAAAATTTCTCAGCTCTCATTTGCTCCACATGTAAAGATTAAAAGCGATAATAGTCATGTATCTGCCTTCTTCTGCTTCAGAATGCCCCCCTGCCACCATCTTCTCCACACATGCCATTCCTTGCAGGCTTCTGGCAGTGGAAAGGATTAGTCAACTATGTCAAAGGCCAGGAGCCAAAATCACGCCCCGAGCTAGCCAGGAAAACCCTCTCCTCCCAAGCCATGCCCTCTCCCTGCCAGCCCTGACACCCCAGGCACTTGGTATAAAATCACTGAGCAGAGAGTGGGTGCTTTGATGGCTAATTCTCCCCTTCAGAGCATTCACTGAAATACACACTAGACCATGCTGGCAAAGAGCATATGGGGTTTCTCCTGGAAGGATGATGAGGCTGAGTCGCAAATGTGACGACAAAGATGGATTTTGAGCTTGGTGCAGACATCAGTAACCAGACATGTGATATCACCACATGTGCTGGTGCTGGAGGGCAGTCACCCAATGAGAAAACGTGACGGTGTATGGGCTGGGGCTGGAGCCTACTTCAGGGTGGGGTGAGGCTGTTAATCTTTGAGGTGCTGGGTCCCCCAGTGGCCCTGGAGAAGGGCTGGATCAGCCAACCATGGGGGCACCCACAGTGGGTACTGAGCCATAGTCTGGAAGGATGGCAGGGTCTTCATAACCAGCACAGTCATCGTCGGAGTACTGGCTGAACTCTCGCCCCTGGGGTAAGGGAAGTGCGAGGTTCCCATGGTGGCCCCACCTTCTTTCCACACACTTACGCTGAGGCTGCCCTTGGCAATCCTTACGTCCTACAGAAAGTGCCAATTCCACTGCAGGTTAGGAAGAAAGATGTAGAGTCCTGAAGACTTTGGGGAGCCAGGAAAGACGGTCCACACAGAGCAGGAGCACAGCAACTCCTCAGGAGCTGTGCCCACTACTTTGTCTTTTTTTTCTGAGATGGAGTCTCGCCCAGTCTGGAGTGCAGTGGCACCATCTCAGCTCCCTGGAATCTCCGCCTCCCGGGTTCAAGCAATTCTCCTGCCTCAGCCTCCTGAGTAGCTGGGATTACAGGCACCTGCCACCATGTCCGGCTAATTTTTTTGTATTTTTAATAGAGATGAGGTTTTGCCATATTGGTCAGGCTGGTCTCGAACTACTGACCTCGGCCGCCCAAAGTGCTGGGATTGCAGGCGTGAGCCACTGCACCCGGCCAGGAGCCCTGCCCGCTCTTTCCCAAATAGCTGCCTCGCCCACCCCTCCTCTCCTCCACACAGCCTCTCAAGACCTTGCTGGAGGTCCTGGGCAGCTCAGCTCTGACACACGTGACTGAATCAGTCATAGTTCACAATGGGCACTCTGAACGTGAAATGAGGGTGACTAACAATCACGCCAGGTGCTACCCTAGCAAACCACGAACTTCTGTCTCCCTTGCTCTGACTTCTAAACCCTCCTTCGCACAAGAAAAGCCAGTGGTTTGCTAAACAGAGGGCCTTTATTCCCCACAAGCATTCTCCTTGGAGACAAGAACAAGTCTCTCCCTCTGGGTCAATTCAGCTGTGGAGAAAATACTTTCTTCCTAGTCTTCCATGTGTACAGTCAGAAGGAAAGAGGAAATAAACACATACATAAATGCACATTTTGTGGGCAGTCTTTTTGTGCCAGGAGCTCCATGTTCAATGCCATTTAACTTAAGCCACACAGGTCTGTAAGAAAGGTGGGGCTCTCCTCCCCCCCTTTTTTTTCTTTTGAGACAGAGTTTTGCTCTGTCACCCAGGCTGAAGTGCAGTGGCTCAGTCTTGGCTCACTGCAACCTCTGCTTCCCAGGTTCAAGCAATTCTCCTGCCTCAGCCTCCGAAGTAGCTGGGATTACAGCCACGTGCCACCATACCCAGCGAATTTTTGTATTTTTATTAGAGCCAGGGTTTCAGCATGTTGGCCAGGCTGGTTTCGAACTCCTGACCTCAGGTGATCCACCCACCTCAGCCTCCGAAAGTGCTGGAAATACAGGCGAGAGACACCATGCCCATCAGTTTTCCCCATTTTGCAGTTGAGAAAATTGAGACTCACAGAGGTTCTCAGCTGGTGGGTGGTGGGGTCAGGATATTAATCAGCCAACCAGCTTGTCTGACATTACGTTCCAAGCTTTTCAGAGAACAAATCACCCATATTTCTAAAAGTGAAGACACAAGGTATACTCAGAGGGCCATTTTCCCTTAAAATGAGGACTCAAGACTGGAGACGTTTGGACCCTTCCTTCAAAGCATTTTCCTTTTTACTTTGGACCTTTTTGACATTTTTTATCAGTGGGCTGCTGCTGACTGGTTTTGATAGCCACATTTTTATTTGCATGCAAATTCTCAGCAAGCAGCTCACGTGTAAATACTATACTAATGATTAAACTTGTATGGCTCATCAGAATGCTGCATGCTAATTGGCTGCTAGATTGTCGATAACCCACAATAGCCTGATCTGGAGCCTTACCAATTTTTTGCATCTGCATAATAAAAGGAAACAAGAGGTTGAGAGTGTATACCTACTTTATATGTTTCTTCAAGGTCAAATAATCTTTTATTTCCTTCCCAATCTACATATTCATAAAGACCTTCGTACAATTAATGAGACGGAAGATTAAATGGTTGCAGATTAAGAACAAACACTACTGTTCTAATTAGAGTAAAAGTTACTTAGTCAATCAGATTAGAATTCCAGATTTGAACTAGTGAACACCGAGGCATAATAATGGCAGCACACACTGTCCCCCTGGCTAGTAGCTGACACACAGCTAGTGGAGCCGGGGGGCAGGAAAGCCATGAGCCCTGGAGATTCTTTATGCCTTTGCAAAGACCCTTCTAAGTGTCACCGATGGTTGAAAAATGAAGAGGAGGGGATGGAATCTCATCACATCACAACAAGGCAACATTGTTTGGCATGATTGGGGTTACAAGAAAAAAGAGTCCGCCCACATCAATTGGTTTGTGATTTTCCCCAGAATCCTCTTTGGGGAACCTTAAGGAGTTTGGCAAGCGATGAGTGCTTATGCATGAGGTCTTGGGGCACTGGGGCTGGGTACTAAATTTAAGATTTAGTCCCTTTTGTAAGGGAGCTTGTAGTTTCCTTTGGGACATCAAGACCTGTACATCTGGACATTGGGAGACGATTCTGAGTGAGGTCCTCACCTGGGCTCCACAGACTCCTGGAACAGTGTTTTTGTTTTGTTTTGTTTTGAGAGTCTCGCTCCATCACACAGGTTGGAGTGCAGAGGCGCGATCTTGGCCCACTGCAACTTCTGCCTGTCGGGTTCAAGTGATTCTCCTGCCTAAACTTTCCGAGTAGCTGGGATTACAGGAGTGCACCACCATGCCTGGTTAATTTTTTTGTATTTTTTAGTAGAGATGGGGTTTCGCCATGTTGGCTAGGCTGGTCTTGAACTCCTGACCTCAGGTGATCCTCTCAACTCGGCTTCCCTAAGTGCTGGGATTACAGGTGTGAGCCACTGTGCCTGGCTATGGAGCAGTGTTTCTTGAAGTGCAGTTCTAGAACAAGCATCTAAACGACTTCAGGCACTGGCCAAAATGCAAATTCCCCGTCACTGATAAAGCTTGAGCATCTGTATTTTTGACAAGCCCCTGATGATTCTGATGCACATTGAAATTTGGAAACCACTGGCTTGAAGAGTCCCTGAATAGACTTTAGAGAATCCAGAGACCCCCTGATATCGCAGACTTTTCATTTTTTATGTACATTTTTCTGGAAAGAGGTCCATAGCTTCCATGAGGTTCTCAAAAATTGTTCATACTCCAGAGAAAGGTTAATATCCCTAGAATAGCAGAAAGAGATTTGGAGAGCGGAATCCAGCGAACCAGCAGACCCTGGACACATAGGACCCAGGACAAATCATGAAACCCAAAGTTTAGAGATATCCCCAGTGCAGTGAGGTGTTGGCAATTCTTTCCTTCAACTCCAGTGGTGCAGGCAACAGCAGCACAGGAGCTCAGAGGAAAGAGAGTAGGTGAAGCGATGGCCGGGAGGAGAGCTCTTCCCAGCAGAGGCAGGCTCCTCTGATCCACAGAGCAAGGGCATTCCAGCTGTGGACTCCACCTGAGCACAGGTGGGGTTTGCATAGCCAAAGCACGAGCCAGGCAGGGACACGGACACAGGGAGCACTGTGGGTGTGAGTCTCCTCCTTTGCTAAACATGCCCTGTCTCTCCTTTGCCTCCATATTCCCAGGAAACTTGGAGCTTGGTCCCATCTGCACCTGGAGCAGATGGTGCATTTTCTCTGTCTTGAGTGCCTCCCTTACCCCGCAGGGCAAGAGTCCCCTCCCGATCTTCTGCAGGATCGCTAATAAGATGAAGCCTGCCTGTCGGGAGGGGAGATTATCCTGCGGCAATAGGTTATTACCCTTGACAGGCGAGCTCTGCCAGCCCTGCTGCCTGCGCGCCCGGGGCGCACACACCTGGAGGGGCCAGGGCAGCTGCTGACAGCCACTCCTGCAGCTGGCGGCTCATTAGCAGACGCAGCCTCGCCGAGGTGGGGCAGAGCTGGGTGGGGGACAGCACTTGGGCCTGTCTGGGCCTCAGGACCAGATCGCAGGAGAAGAGGTGCAGCCTCTACCACGCTGTCCCCAACCCAGCTCAGCTCTGGAGTTGGGGCCAGGGATTCCCTACCACGCAGGGGTCCATGCGTCCTAGAGAGGCAAGGCCCTTATTTTGTGGAAGGCTCTGAGGCCCTTGCCCTGCCTGGTCCTAAATGAAAAACCTTCCTCTGGGCCCGCAGGACAGCGAAGGGAGGCATCCAGTCTCCAAGCACGTTGATCCTCCACTCAGATCTGCGGCTCCTCGTCCCTGAAGCTCAGGAGAAGCCTCTAAATTGCAATACATCTCCCCCGGAGATGGATTTTCCGGTCCCTCCCTGTATATCCCCTTGCTTTTGGGGTCAAGCTGGCAGGCTTGCAGAGTCAGAGGAGGGGGAGGCACCGGGGGTTCGCAAAGGGCATGGACACGCCCACCACCAGCGGAGGCCCCGCCCACAGTCCCCAGGCCCCGCCCACAATCCCCGCGCCAGCCTGCAGGGAGAACCCAGAATCTGAGAGACAGGTGCCACGCGCTTTCCCCATCACTCTTCCCTCACGTTAACCTCCGTCCACCCGCTGTGCTGCACCCCTCCCCCCCAGCACGGGGCCTGTGGAGGCTGCCAGCTTCCTGCGGTCCCCACACCTGTTTTTTGCCGCAGCTGCGTGCAGGCCTCTGGGGGCCTGCCAGGGCTTTCGGGAGGTCCACGTGGACATCTTTATCCACGCTCGGTGAAGGAGGCCTCCTCACACTCTGCCTGAACACCTGTCGTTTGGCATGGATCTTCGTCCAGACCCCAAGCCTCACATACTTTCATATTATTCGGTGGGGGGAGAGAGGTGACTGTGGGAGGGGAGAAGGAGAGAACAGCTGTCTGTACCTGAGTCATGGTCAGATACGGGGTAAAAGACACCCAGATAATCCACACCCCTACCCAGCTTGGGCCTACAGAAGCAGAGGCAGGGAGGCCTAAAGGACTGCGTCTCTGCTGGTCTACGCCGGCTGCGCTGACACCACGCCACAACACACCACAGACCCGGTCGCTTAAACAACAGAAGCGCGTTTTCTTACGTTTCTGGCAGCTGGAAGTTTGAGACGGAGATGTTGGCAGGCTTGGTTTCTTCCGAGGCTCCCTTCTTTGCTCCGTAGACCGCCACGTCTCCCTGTGTCCTCACGTTGGCTTTCGTTTGTCTGCGTCCAAACGTCCTCTTCTAAGCACACCAGTCAGGCTGGATTAGCAACCCCCAATGAACTTTTAACTTAATTACCTATCTCCAAATATGGCAACCTTTGGAAGTACAGGAGTTATGATGACTTTCACATGAGTTTTTCGAGAGGAGGCAGCATCCCAGGGACCCCGCAATTCCTCTGCGGCTTGCCAACCTCCAAGGCAGAGCCTGAACCCCTTTCCGGGGCAATTCCCCCACTCTAGGTGGAGAAGCAGTGGTGAAGGAGGCAAGCATGTGTCCAGGTGCTGGGAAGCTGCTTGTCAGCGGAGTGGGGAAACCCTGGGAAGAATTGTTAAAGGCGGTCTGATCCACGTGCCAGCACCAGTGGCGCATCAGGGAATCTTTCAAATTGATCTGGAGCTTTTAACTTTCTTCAGCTGAGCATTTGAGGAGGCATCCCCTAGAGAAGCACACACCCAACCTGATGCTATGAAGCAGGTTTTCTTATCCCCGCTTTACAGAGTAGAAAAGTGAGGCATGGGGTCACCCAAGAATCAGGAGAGCCAGGATTTGAACCCAGATTGTCTAGTCCTGGAACTCAGGCTTGGGCTTGAAGAACTTGAAGAAAATAGGAATTTAAAAAAATATCAAGGTGGAAAAAGCTTTTTAAAGCATAACATGCATCCAGAAGTATTCAAGCCAGATACATTTAACATCATACACAGAAACCCCTTCATGTCCTGTGATAACAATCATAATGGCCACCACCACAACTCAGACCAAAGACAAATGAAGTGCCAGCGAAATCCACTTGTAATATACGACAATTTTCATTTTCTTTAACACACAACGAGCTCTTCCAAACCAACAAAAGTGCAGCAACCCAAAGGAAAAATGGGGTGAGAGGCAGGGAAAAAGCTATGAGCAGACAGTTCACAGAAGAAACAGAAGTGATTATGAACCACTTCTACGTGCAAAGTCACCCAAGGACACTCAAAGAAATGCAAATCAAAATGCTGACTCTCCATTTTCACCTGTCAGAATGGCAAAATGGAAGAGACTCATAATTACAGTACTGATGAAAGAATGGCAAAAGGAAAATTTTTCTGTATTTTGGGAGAAAAGATAAATTGATGGAGCCTGGTTTAGGGCTATACCTAGCATCTGGCAAAATTGGCACTGCAAACACCATTCCACCCGACAATACTAGGAGGCATCTGTCCCCAAAACAGACTCTCATAAGAATGCTCATGGCACCAGCCTTTGAGAGTGAAAAATCTAGAAGCAGCCTAAATGCCATGGATTGGGCAATGGCTGATTGAATTATGTCCGTTCCCCCTGTAAGGGTATTCTACACAGGTATAAAAAAGAATGAGGTTGGCCAGGTGTGGTGGCTCACACCTGTAATCCCAGCACTTTGGGAGGTCGAGGCTGGTGAATCACCTGAAGTCAGGAATTTGAGACCAGCTAGGCCAACATAGTGAAACCCCGTCTCTACTAAAAATACAACAACAACAACAAAACAACAACAAAAAGCTGGGCATGTGGTGCACAACTGTAGTCCCAGCTACTTGGGAGGCAGAGGCAGGAGAATCATTTGAACCCAGGAGGCGGAGGTTGCAGTAGCTGAGAGTGCGCCATTGCACTCCAGCCTGGGCAACACAGTGAGACTCCATTTCAAAAAACAAAAAACAAAAACAAAAAAACACCAGAATAAGGTTGATTCCTAAGTTCTGGAGTTGGCAAAAGGGGGGTGAATCTAAGATCTATTTATTAGGTGGAAATGTGGAGCACTGCGCAGCGTGGGCTGGGAGTGATCCCATCTGTGAGAGTAAAAGAAGGCACCCCCCAGGGAGCCGCCCCGGGAGGGAGAAGTTTGCTTTCTGTGGTCTCCTTCTGTATTGTAGGGTTCTCAGACTCTGCTGCCTCAGGGTCCCCTGGAGGGTTGTGTTCAAAGACAGTCTGCTGGGCCCGCCCCCGGGGTGTCTGATTCAGCAGGTCTGGCGTGAGTGGTGAGGTGGGGAGGAGGCAGAACATGCATTTCTAACAAGTTCCCAGGCAAGGCTGCAGCTGATCGCCCCTCTTGCTGCTCTAGGAGCCCTACTTTGAGAATCCCTGCAGTGGTGTTTGAATTTGGGCCCCATGTGCAAGTATCAGTTTTATAGATGTTTTAATAAGAATTTATGAAAAGGCTCCCCGGCCAGGACTGCACCTCTGCACAAGCCCACGCCGCTGGTTTGTTGTCTTCACCTTTTCGGTCGGGAAGCCACTCCCTGTGTCTGAGCCCGTCTCTCCGGCTTTGTTCCAACCAACCCGTCTCCCCAGTGAGGTCAGCTACTCACAGGAAGAATAAGCCACGCTGGGAACAAAGCTCCCACCCACTGGAAGACAATGACCAGACCCCCGCCCCTTGAGCCTTCTCCTGCCTAAGAGCAGAGCTCCAAACCCTGATGGTAGCGCTAGAGCAGCCCTTTCCTGGTTGCATAATCACAAGGCACAGCCTCAGCTTCCCGCTCCTTCCCCCTAAGTTAGAGGATATGCAAAAGGAACCGCTGACACCTGTGTCTGTGGAAAGATTATGACTTCCCTGCGACAAGCCAGAAAGCTCAGAGCCCGACTCGAGGGAGTCTGTGCGCCCAGAGACTCGCCATTATGAAACCAAGAACAAAGCTGCACGTTGCGGGGAGAGGAAGATGGAGTGCTCCTTCAGAAGGCTGCTTCTGTCTCATACACCCCATTTAGATCTCTTGGCTAATGGTGAAGGCAGACAACCTCCAGGTCACCCCAGGAAGAGGCGCCAGCAGCGGGGCTCCGATCACTGGTGGCAACCCAAATTCCCTGTTCGGAGGTTCTAGATGCTCTCTGCCCCCCTTGTCCTTCAGTAAGTGGAAATGAGTCACACCCACAGTTCTCTCCTGTCAGGCACCCCTGTGAAGCTGCTAGCAACCACACAGAGCCCAGAGAGGGACATCTCACCTTTGGTGTCCTGAAAATCATGTAGTAACACAACACCTTGAAGCATGTGACTACTGAGTGGAGGGGCAGTGTCCCTCAGCCACCCTGTCCCCTCTCTTGCACTTCACAGCCTCCCGACCTGCCTCCAGCCACCCGACTCCCCTTTCCTCCTCCTCTCTCCTCCTGCCCAGGGAAGCGGTGACCAGCTCCCCTGTCTCCATCCTTCACATGCTCCCTCCATTTCTGCTTTCAAAAGAGGGAGAAAGCGTTTTGATTACGAAGCATTTCCAGGGCGGTTCAGGGCTGCCAGCGCTGGCTCTTTTGTTTGCCTTTCCTCCTGGTCCCCACCTGGGTTGAGACAACATTATTATCTCCTCTGTACAGGTGAAGAAATGCTAATTGAGGAAGGCCACACGACAGCCAAGGTCAGACACCCATGTGGACTGGAGCAGGGCAGAGGCCCTGCCACCTAATCGTGGGGCCCGAGGGAGTGCAGGACACAGAGACTCCGGCCCCTCGTCCCAGAGCCAGGGACTGCTGGAGGGAGATATGAGGGCCCCGTGGTAGCAACAGAATTGAAGAGGGTGGGAGTGCAAATCCTGCCTGGTCAGAGAGGCAGATCCTACCCAGGTCTGAATTGAGGGATGATGAGGAAGAAGGGAGAGTCGGGGCTTCCTCCCTTGTACTTCCACCAGCCTTTAACCCTTCAGTTGTTCTCACAATCACACCCTCGCTTGATTCTTAGAAGTACCATGGGGCGGGGCGCAGTGGCCCACACCGGTAATCCCAGCACTTTGGAAGCCTGAGGTGGGCAGATCACGAGGTCAGGAGTTTGAAACCAGCCTGACCAATATGGTGAAACCCCGTCTCTACCAAAAATACAAAAATTAGCCAGGCATGTTGGTGTGCACCTGTGATCCCAGCCTCTCAGGAGGCTGAGGCCGAACAGCTTGAACCTGGGAGGCGGAGGTTGCAGTGAGCCGAGATAGCACCACTGCACTCCAGCCTGG
>CAUYNB010076593.1:0-23823 GCA_963574225.1 Lagothrix lagotricha
AAGCAGATCACAAAGCCAGAGAAGATGTGAAAATTAGGAAAATGGTTTCCACCTGTATGACAGGATTTATAAAATTCCGTGGCCATGTGTACATTCTATCACATGCTGTTTGTCCACATATCAATTGGATTGTTTGTCACATCCTTACTAATACCCAGTCTTTATATATAAGGAAACCTAAATTCTTCATCTATTATTTACCTGGCAAACATTTTCTCTTGTTTCTGTTTTCAATTTTATTTATGGTAACTCTCATTTTGCAAGCATTTATAATTCCTAACCACTGTATCTGTCTCATTTTTCCTTTATGCTTACATACAGTTCCTAGGAAGGATCATGCCTTTTCAAATAGCATTAAAAAGCATTTTTTCCCTAATAATTGTATTGTTTTGAAGCAGTTATTTTGGTCTATGCTTTATCATTTATAATCTCTGGGTAGAAAAAGATTTCTTGGATGAAGAAAGTAGGATCCTTTAGGAACTGACCACCCAGATGTTCTTCACACTGCCTACTAGAAGACCTGGCCCAGGAGGAAGTGACATCTGAAAGTCCTTCTTCAGCACTCCTGGGAGTGATATGCACATATACTTACCATATAACGAATCTGCCCATACTCATGTGACGATGCTTGAGGGCAGTCTGACAGACACTGCGGTTCCACAGCAGCAGACAGCCACTGGCTCCATTAGGGATGCGCAGCCACAGAGCAGCTGTGCTCCATCACCTGGAGACATTACATCTGGGTCCATAGGGTGAGGATGGAGAGGATGCCAATGACACTCATGCCCTATAATGGGCGAACAGCTGCTTCTGCGAAGTAATTAAAGCTGGGACTGGTCTTCTCATTCTGCTCTGGTACTTTGATGCATCAATCACAATCTCATATTCTCCAAAATGTGTTCCATTATTCCCTTGAATAAGCCAGGGCCTATGCATTTTATATTGCAGGAAACCACAATCAACAGCATTTGATTATAATCTAATATGCCCAGCTCTCTGGATATTGATTAGCTGCTTAAAAGCCTTAAAATTTCTGCCACCCAAGAATGTTTTTAGAAAACAATTGCAAGCACTTAGTTGATTTTATATGGTTTTACTAAGAGTTCTAAGTGTGTAAAAACTTTGTTCTAGATAAGCATGTTTTAAAGCTTGTTTAATAGCAGTTGAAATAGCCTTTTGAAATTTAAATTTTAGTATATTGGAAAACAAAATCGAAATGTTGTGAGTGAAAAGACTAAGAGAACAATTGCTTCTTTTCACTAGTAACCTTTTATTTGTTCCTGTTTTCATCTATGATTTAGTAAGTGCCTACTTTGCAAAATGACCTCTGCTGAAGTTGGAAAAAATTGTAACATTATAAAATTTTTAAAAATTAATAGACCTGCTCTGAGGGTAAACAAATGTCAGTAAAGTATGCATTGAGAATAATGACTTATGGTAGAGTAGTTATATTGCTAGTGTTCTCTTATATTTGTACAAAAGGGATAATTTAATAAGTAGATGTGTAGTACTATGGATTTAATAAATATTAAAAAATTCATATTAAACAATTCACTTTCCATGAGTATTTATTTTCTGATATCAAATTGTTCACTTTAAAAGTTATTATATGCTCTTAGTTGTACAAGGAAAGTTAGAGAATGCAAATAGACAAGATCATTTCTCTGCCATCTCACCAAATTCATTGATGCCCTTGTCTGAACATGATTTGACTTATATCTGGGACTGACAAACCTAGAAGGGAAAATAGCTGAGTATGGATGGTGCAATCCACAACTGTTAAGATGTTTAGAATGGACAAATAATGAATTGGCCATTTAGCTCATTCTATACCATATAATTTTAGTTTCAATTGCTAACACCAAGTAATTCAAGAAAAATTGTTTTCAGTAGCATGGATTATGGCAAAGACAAAGGCACTTTGGAAAGGGAAAATTAAGAAAAAAAAAGC
This sequence comes from Lagothrix lagotricha, assembly GCA_963574225.1. Classification (NCBI taxonomy): domain Eukaryota; kingdom Metazoa; phylum Chordata; class Mammalia; order Primates; family Atelidae; genus Lagothrix; species Lagothrix lagotricha. The sequence continues at coordinate 1,952 of CAUYNB010076593.1, forward strand.
AAACCTCACAATGCCTTTCAAAAAACTTTGATTGCCTAATTTGTGGCTGTGGGAGACAAAAATTAATAGAACATTATTATGGCCTCCAAGGAGCATATTAGAGAAATTGAACAAATACAAAGAAAATGATTAGAAAAGTTTGAGTGAAGATTATACATGGGAAAGGAGAGCTGTGATACATGAGCACAGTGGCGCAGGAGTGCAGGGGAGGGAAGCTGTGCTTTACTTCACAGAACTAAATGAGCAAGATACCCTTGCATGTTATCCAAGTCACAGATGAATTCAAAGGTTAAATTCACAAGGATAAAGGCAAAGTGTATCAGCAAACATAAATCATTAATTAAAGAGCTAATATTTCTACAAAATACCATGTTTTTGCTCATAATTATTAAAATTGCAAACTGCTTGAAAAGGCACTTTGCACTAAATGCTCATCTCTATACTTATGTAAATATCAACAAAATCAAATTTTTATATAGTTTATAATGTATATGCTGAGATTTAATGTATGACTCTACTACCATATCTAAGCAGTATTACACATTTGCATACACATTTTGTTTCCATTTAATTGCTTCTGGGACCTAAATTGGAGCAAACTTCTTTTTCACCCTAAATCTTAAAATAGAAACTGAATCACAAAGCGTTGCGTAGTAATACATCCTCTTTGTTTACACACAGTTATTGACACCAAGCATTTATTTATCAGAAACTATGACTGGAAGAAAAGGAGGACATTAAAGAAGGGTAAACATTGCCTCGGTGGATTTCTAACTTTTGACCTTCTCGGGGGGAAAATGGTCCCAAAACAGTAACAACAAACAACAAAAAACCAAAAATGGTGGACAAAACTGAGACGTTCATCTTATAGACTGCATCGAGAAATCATTCCAGTTTTCTTTAAGCTCCATGCTTTCAAAGATTTTCCGACATAATTTATCTTATATAAATAACATACAAAGTATGAACAGAAATATTGTGAACAGCTTCTAAGTTATCTACAACTTAAAGGTGAACCAGTTATCCTGAACATTTTCTCTTTTTTCTGTCAGTCTCTGGGAGTAAAATGTGGATATAAACTTGAGCTAATTTGAGTCTTTCAGCAATGAAAACAATAGAAAAAGAAAAGATGAAGGGAAAGATGAAAAGAATTTAACCATTCATAATACGATGTATTAAAGCAGCTTGTCTTCTCCATGCCATATCCTTCCTCCAAAGTCACACATTAGAGAGAAAAAAAACATTAATTCCTTTAGAGATTGGTGGGATCTCTTTGTTTTAGCAACATAGACTATGACCTTACCAATAAACCTCTTTTTTAGTAGAAATATTCTTTCTGTCTAATTTTAGGCCTACTTCAGCAGATTGTCTTACTTATCTTTCAGGTTTGAGGTTACGAATAACTTCTTCAAGAATTCTTTACTGACCCCAATAATCCTGGTGTGACTGATGAATTCTTATATACTTCATGTTAGCGAATTGCTTATGCATTCCCTATTATAGAATTTGAGAAGAAAATTGTTTAATAGAGTAATAAATAGATGTCATCATTATTTTCCAATTATGATTATCTTTTTAAACATACATACACAATTTTCCAGAAAATATTGTTAAATACATTGTTTTGCAGCATGTCACTTTGAACTGAAAATGTCAGAAACAAACAATAGTATTTATAATTCTTTTTCAAAATGGAATATAATGATACATACTTTTTTTATCTATAATTCTTAAATAAAAGCAAATGTGATGCAAAATATTTGGTGTGAAACTATAATCATGCTACATATTACAAGAATATGGTAAAAAAAGCATCAATCTCATTTAAAATCTTTTATTATAGCTCTTTAAGAAAGACATAATTTATATAGCCAATGATAAAAATTTGCAGATAAAGGCATTTTGACGCTGCTGCTGGAAACACATCCCAACATAGAACTTTCAGGCCACAATTTTTAATGTCTGAATAATCAAGTTTGTTTGATGAGTTAATTGATAAACACTGAGAACATTTGTTGCTTTGTCGTCTTTGAAATAAGTTTTCAGGTTACATTGAAACTTTCAGAATACTTTTAAAATACTTTCTTTTGGTGTTAAGTGCCCCACGGTTCTGGTATTGATATTTCTTGAAGACATTATTCACTATATTGAGCTCTTTTATTGCACTCTTTATATCCTTAATTGCCTGCAGAATCCTCAATCTGTCACTAGGCTCATCTGCAATCTTACTGAGAAATTGTATAAGTGCTTGTGACTTTCATTTACATCCTGGAATTCTGGCTCTTGTAATTCAATTATCTACTATCCTACATCATCAGCTGCTATATGAAGAAGAAATCCTGTCATCTTAATGTTTATTTTTTTTTCTTAACATTGCCAAAACAATGTATTGTGTGAGACCAAGGTTTTCTTTGTTGGCCTTAATGAAAGCCACTCTCAGTATCTGAACTGCAGACAGATTTACTTGTTTTAGGTTTATTGATTTCATCATAAAGGTTATAACTCAGTAACAGCCAAGAGAAAGACATGTATAGGGCAAAGTATGGGGTTGAGGTGAGGCAAGCTTCCATGTCCTCTTTGGATGCTCCTTTCTCTCAGTACTTCCGTGTCACCACCCAGAACCTTCATTTATCTATATCTAGAATTAAAAAGAAAGGAAAAGGAAAGAAAATCTTTGGAGATTCAACTAAAGTTTCACTGAGAAGAAAGTAATATTCTTAAAAGTATGTGTTACAATCAAGTGAAGATAAGCCAAGGAATGCAAAGCTGGTTTGATATTTGACAATCAAGCAGTGTATTGTGATGCATATTAACAGACCAAACAAAGATAATTATATGCTCATCTCAATAGATACAGAAAAAAAAAACATCCATTTAGATTAAATCTCTTAGTGCAACAGGGATAGAAGAAAGCGTCCTTAAACTGAAAAGGCAATCTATTTTAAAAACACAGCAAAATAATGCTTAATTGTGAAATGCTGAATAGTTGTCTCCTAAGGTAAGGTGGTATAAGAATTTCTATTCTCAATGCTTCTTTCTACATCATATCTGAATTTCAAGACAGTGTAATAAGACAAGAGAAGAAATAGAAGCTACACAGATTTAAATAGCAGAAATACAACTGTCTCTATTCATGATTATGTACATAGAATCTCCCATGTAATCTACAAAAAAAGCTTCTAGAACTTATGAGTTCAACAGGATTGCAAGATATAAGGTAAACATATAAAAATTATTGCAAAAAATGAATTTAAAATCTACTCTTTAAAGTGTTTATAATAGCACCAAAAATACTTACTTATACATATTATAAGATAGAAGCAGGATCTCTATTGTTTAAAGGTATAAATCAGTCTTAAAAGCAAACCAGTGACAACTTAGATAAATGGAGAGTTGTACTGTGTTTATGAATTAGAAAACCAAATTGTTTTTGGTTGCCAATTATCCTCAAATTAATATGTAGATCCAATGCAATCCTAATAAAAATTACAGCAGGCTTCTGTGCAGCAAATATAAAATTTACATAGAAAAGCAGTAGGAATTAGAATAGTCAAAACAATTTTGTGAAATAATGAAGTTGGTGGATGTGTAGGAAAAGTTAAATATTAAATTTGAACTCAGTTGAAGGTGGACACAAACAATGGTCACCAAATCTAGGCACAGGTTGTATGAACCCCTTGAGGCATTCATCCAGCACTGTTTAGGAAAAATCTGTATTTCAATCTATTCCTATACTTTAGTTATTGAAAAACAACAGAGAATCGCAAAACAAGTTGACTTTTTTGTGTTCCTTGAGTCCAGTCGCAAAGGGCCCTTGGGACTGGGCTTCAATGACAAGCAACTAATTACAAAAAGAGCCTAGGGTCTTTACAAAAAGAGCTAGGGTCCCAGATCGTGCCAAAACTTCATGAGACCTCTCTTCATCTGTACACAGACGGGTGGCTGACTCTCAGTCTGGTGATGAATCCTCAATAGTCTAGTGAGTGTAAATATACATATATATCTTTTCCCTTCTCCCGTTCCCATTGCAATTTGCTTATTATATAATGTGCTTATTATATCTGCATTGTCATTTGCGTGAGAAAAAGGTTGTTTACACTTAAAGTATTGTGCGTGTGTCTTTTCCCCTCGCACATTTTTCCTACAGAACAGAAGACAGACCTTACTGAATTTCAAGACTTATCTTAAGGCAGCAATAATTAAGGCAGCTTGGTATTGATGAAAGGATAGACAGATACATGAAATTACAATGGAGATTCTAGAAAAGGACTCAAATATATATCATAAATGATTATATATATTATACATATATACTTATACAATACATATTATACATATATACACATACACACACATATACAGTAAAATTCACAGATTTTAACTGTACTCTATAATGAAATTTAGTAAATGAATAGACAAGTTTCCACATGCCAATAAAAATATAGAACACTTCATTATTTCCAGTAATTTCCTCTTGTCCCTTCCCAAATAATGTCATCTGCTCTACGAAACAGCTGTTCTGATTTCAGTTACTTCAGTAAAATTTTGTCCAGTTTTAATTTTAATATCAATAGAATTATATAGCATGATTCTTTCTTTGTATTATTTTGCTTCCTATCATGTCTAATATTGATCCATGTTGTAGCATATATCAATAGCTAATTATTTTTAAATAACATATTGTGTGAATATGCCAAAATATACTTATCAAGTCTCTTGTCCATGAACATTTGAGAGGTTTTCAATCTTTGGCTATTGTGAATAAAGCCACTATAAATATTCTTGAACAGTTTTTTTAGAAGTTCTCTAATGAATAACAGAACTGTGGGTCATATGTACATGTCTATTCAGATGTATCACAATCTGGCAAATAATTTCTCAAAGCAGTTGTAACATTTTACAAAGCTACCTGTAATGTCTAAGCATGCATTTTCTATACTCTTTATAATATTTAGTTTTGTAGGTCTTTTTTAATTTCAGGCATTCTAGTTTGTGTGAAGTGATATCACCTTGTGGGTTTAATTTATATTATTCTGAGCTCATTTTCATGTGCTATAAGTCATTATCCTATCTTTTTTTGTGAAGACTTGTTCAATCTATTGCCCATGTTTTATTGGCTTATCTATTATTGACTTGCCATGTTTTGCATGTTTATATTTATTATTGAGAAAGATTTTCACTAGCCTTATAAAGTAACATACAAATTATGTTCTTCTATTTTCAGTCCTTATGTAAATTTTATACTATGATTTTACTTAAATGCTTGGTAAAATTTACCAGTGAGGACATTTTCCATGAATATTCATTACAAATTTAGTTTATTTTATGAATTCTTAAAATGTTATCATCTGTCAGTTTTAGTGTCACTTTTAGTGACAGATAGTAATTTGTACCTTAAAAGATACAAATTAGTGATTTGTATCTTTCAAAGTATATGTCTATTTCATTGACGTTGTTGAATGTATTGGTGTCAAGTTTTCATCTGATTTCCTTATAATACTTTTAATACCTCTATGACCTTTAATTAAGTTCTTTCTCATTTCTGATATTGCATATCTGTGTTTCTTCTTTCATTGATTGTCTTATTTATGAGTTTTTAAAATTAATAAATCTTTTTGAAAAATCCACTTTTACTTCTTTAATTTTCTTTTATTGTTTGACTTTTAAAAAATTTCAACCATTGTTGCTATTATTGTTATTATTTACTTTCTTCAACTTACTTTAGGTTTAATTTGCATTTTCTTTTAAACTAGCTTGATATTAACATAGTTACTTGATTTAATATCTTTTTCCTTTTTCTAACAAAAAGAGTGAAATCCTTGTTTCCCTTTAATATTGCTTCAGTTGCATTTCATAATTGTTTTTGAATTAATATACTTTAATATTTAGAGGAATTTTAGATTTACAGAAAAATAGATCAGACAGTACAAAGAGTTCCTACATACCCCCTCCTCAACCACATATACTTGGTTTCCACTATTATTTATATCTCGATTGAGTGTGGTATTCTTGCTACAATTGATGAACCAATATTGATACAATATTATTTACAAGTCCATAATATGTACTAGGTTTCACTCTGTGTTGCATATTCTCTGAGTTGTGAAATGTTTAATAGCATGGATCCATCATTACTAAATCACACAAAGCCATTTAACAGCCTTTAGCATCCTCTGTGTTCCACCTGATTTTATCCCTCTCCCCAAACCCCCAGCAATCACTGATATTTTTACTCTCTCCCTGGCTTTGTCTCTTCCAGATGCCATATAGTTGAAATCATACCGCATGTAGTCTTTTCAAATCGGCTTCTTTTTAATATGCATTTAAGTTTCTGGTATGTCCCTTTGTGGCTTCGTAAATCATTTCATTTTATCACTGAATAATATTTCATTTTCTGGATGTGCCACAGTTGGTTTACTCATTTACCTAGTGAAGAGCATTTTGGTTGCGTTTAAGTTTTAACAATTATGAATGAGGCTGCTGTAAACTCTTCTGTGCAGGTTTTGCTGTGGACATGTTTTCAGCTCCTTTCGATAAAGAGCAAGAAACTCTTCCTGGATCAAATAATAAAAGTATACTTATTTTTTGTAAGAGACTGACACACTGTCTTCCGAAGTGACAGCACCAATTTGCATTCCCACCAGCAATAACTTACAATTCCTATTGCCTCGCATCCTTGTTGTCAGTGTCTCGGGTTTTAGAAATTCTAATAGGTGGGTACTGGCATCTCATCATTGTTTTAATTTGCATTCCCCTAATGACATCTGATGGTGAACATCTTTTCATATGGTTGTTTACCATCTGTATTCTATCTTCCTTAAGGAGGTGTTTGTTCAGATATTTTGCCCAATTTTTAATTGCCTTTTTATGTTTTTGTATGCTTAAGTTTTAAGCGTCTGTATATTTTCAGTACTGATGTTTTATCAGTATGCTTTCTTTTCAAATATTTTCTCCCAATATGTGACTTGTCTTTTCATTCTCTCCATAGTGTCTCTCATGAACTGATTTTTAAAAATTCAAATAAAGTTCGAATTATCAATTTTTTCTTTCATGGATCATGCTATTGTTTTTGTACCTAAAAAATTATCGTTAAACTTAGGTAACCTAGATGTCCTTCTATGTTGTGTTCTAAGAGTTTCATAATTTGACACTTTACATTCATGTCTATGATTCATTTTGAGTTAATTTTCATGAAAGATGTAAAGTATTTGTCTAGACTTATTTGTTTTGCAAATGGATGAGCATTTATAGCATGATTTGTTGAAAAAAATTTCTATGGGATTTCTTTTGCTCCTTTTTTTTTTGTGTGTGTTTCTGGTTCTTTATTCTGTTCCATTAATCTATTGTTTCATTCCATAATTTTTTGAAGTTTTGTTTCACTATTATTCAGTTTAAATATTTCTACTATTTTTAAAGTAAGTTCTTCCTTAACTCATGAGTTATATAGAAAAGGTGGATTGTTTCCTACATATTTTATATTTTTCTAGATAGTTCCCTTTTTAAAATAATTTAATTCTGTGGTGGACAAGAAACGCATTCTTTGTAATTTTATTTAACTTCATTAAAATAGATGTGTTTTATAGCCCACTATATAGTCTATCTTTGTTAATAAGCTATATATTTGAAAAGTATATGAATTCTACATTTGAGTACAATGCTGTAGTTTCTTACAAATATTAATTAAGTCTATTTAGATGACAATATTGTACAAGTATTATTTACTTTTACTAACCTTTTCTATTTGTTTTATTTATTTTGAGAGAAGAGCGTTAAAATCTACAACAATATCCCTAAACTTGTCTATATCTGCTTTCCTTTCCTGTGGTTTTACTTCATGAAAGTTGAAATTTTGTTATTTGTTGCATATTTACAACTGAGATTGTATGTCTCTTTGATAAATTGGCTCTTTTATCATTATAGACTAATTCTCCACTACTGGTAATCCCTTTTCTTGTCAGTCTTCTTTGTCAGCTTCTCATGTATCTACTCTTGTTTTCTTGTTATTAGGGCTGCACGATAAAAAAAAAATAAGTCCCATTCTTTGTTTTTTGATCTTTTTGTGGAAAAATTATAGATTCACCAGAACACGAAAATATCTCCACCTAAGTCACATGTGCTTTTTACCTGTTTCCCCACATTGTAACATCTTGCATGTGAATAGTGTTAACAACAAACCAGAAATTGACATCAATATAATCAAAGCGTTTATTGAGATTTCACCAGCTTTACAGTTACTCAAAGGTGCTAGTGTATGTCTATACCTGTGTACTCATACGGTTCTCTGTAATTTTATCATGTATAATTTTATGTAACCACCATTCAGAAAAGTGCTATTTAGTCATTACAAGACTTCACTTTAGAACCACTCTTACTTCTCTCTCACTAGCAACCACTAATCTATTCTCTATTTTAAAATTCATTTGTTTCAAGAATGTTGTATAAAGGAATTATGCAATATGTAACCTTTGGAACTGACTTTTTCATTAAGCATAAATACTGTGAGAGTCATCCAAATTGTTATTGTGATGGAATAAATTGGCTAATCTAAGAAGGAGTGCCTTCCAGCCACTGTCACTGATGGAACAGATAGAAAATGAAGATGCGGCTCTTGTGGCTTGTCTCCTTGCATTGCAAGACGGATGTATTTGGCTCAGATCTGCACAGTTGTTCTGAAACCTGAGGTTCTGAAAAACAGAGGAAACCAGGAAACCATTAGTGGCGCATAATTGTGCTTGCCACTCTAATGAGTAGGGAGTTTCTAGCAAATTATAACAAAGATCTCAGCAAAAAAAAGACACAGTACCCAGCTTTGGGGCTGAGCAGTGAGTCAACAGGTGGAGATGCTTGGAGAGTGCTGAACCATTAATTCACTCAGCACGTGTCTGCCTGGTACACTGTAGAGAATCTAGCCTGCCAAACAGTGCTTTCTACGGGGTGGGCGCACGGAACAGGTGTTATGATGAAGAGTGCTAAGAATTATGGTGGAGAACAACAATTCTACTCCAGCATGGTTTCTTCTATCATGGCAGAATGAGGGTACTAAGAGCCTACACTCATTCTATAGTCAGATGTGTGCTGGCCACATTCAGTTCCTGTTTGTATTACAGTGAAATGAGTGAAATGCATAGTTTTAAAAGTTACATTTTTGGCCGGGCCCGGTGGCTCACGCCTATAATCCCAGCACTTTGGGAGGCCAAGGCGGGTGGATCATGAGGTCAAGAGATCGAGACCATCCTGGTCAACATGGTGAAACCCCGACTCTACTAAAAATACAAAAATTAGCTGGACATGGTGGCACACACCTGTAGTCCCAGCTACTTGGGAGGCTGAGGCAGTAGAATTGCTTGAACCCGGGAGGCGGAGGTTGCAGTGAGCCAAGATCGTGCCAGTGCACTCCAGCCTGGGTAACAAGAGCGAAATGCCATCTCAAAAAAAAAAAAGTTACATTTTTGTTTCTATATAAATGTGAAAAAATCATCAATATATATGCATACCAACACTGAAAAAACTCCTTTTTCCCCTTTACATCTCAAGTTCTCACAATTTCCTGAGTGGCTGAGAAGCAGAGACTTTAGCCTGCAACAGTCAAAATGCCCTGCTGTATTACTTTCTGGCTGAATGGCTCTAGGCAAATTACTCTGAGGATCAGTTTTCATAACTGCAAAAATGGGGATTGATAATGCCAGCACCTATCTCATAGGTTGCATGAGGAAGAAATGAGTTTTACCATACAAACATGTTTCATCATATGATGACATGAGTTATATCATATAAAGGAATATACATATATATATTAAGTATAAGGTTTTATTCTTACAAAAATAATATGACACAACAATTCTATGGGAAACTTTGTGTCATTTAGACATTTATTAAGACACAGACCCTCAAAAGCGAAATCTCAAAACCTGCAAAGGCAAACATGATTACCCATATACCAATATCAATGTGGTTAGCAGTGGTCGAGAAATCAAATAACTATCATGTGTGACACACTGGGGTGTCATAGGTTAGCTATGGGCAAGTAGAACAGGCAAGATAAGATCGCAAAGGTCCTTCTAAGAGTTAAAAAGAGAATCCCGGCCTATATACGAGTAGACTGGGGAACATTTCTGACATGCTTATGATGTGATCAGTGATTTATGAGAAAATTATCCTGCTTGTTTTTAAGGGTTGAGTATACGTAAAATCATTTGCTTTTCCTTTCTGTACATGTCTTGTTTTTACAATTTAGGGAGAAAAATAAAAGCTGCTCAGCTGTATGTAAGTACTTTATAACATCATTTTTTAGTTCTTTACTGCGAGAGTTTGAAGTATGAGATTCCTACTTTGAAGTTTTCATTTCTGTTTTACTTACTTATTAAACTAAAAATCAGTCATTACATAACAAATCTGTAATACATGAAACTAGATTTTAGTGCTTCTTAGGGACAGATCTTCAGGGTATCATTCTTATGTTATGATGTCTTTAAAGAAAAAGGTATTTCTCAGTTCTCTTTAATATTTATTCCTTTGTGTCACTCCAGAAAACATCTGTAGAACCACAAAATATAATGAATATGGTTAGGCATGGCAGAAGAAGCACGTGGCTGCTGCATAAAGTATTTCATCTCGAAACACATTTTTAAAGAGGAAAAACGTATTTTTTTTCCAAAAAAATTGGACTGGCTTTTTGTTTTTTAATTTAGGTGTTTACCTTCTGCGAGAGTATAGGGTTTCATTAAGAAAAAAATATGTAAAATAAATCACGTCTTCAATGGGATGTTGAAGCTGAGATACTGGATATTTGATCACTTAAAATGGGCTGGTTTGAATAAAAGAGTGCAAATGCATGAAACACTTCTTTTCCAGCACTGAATCATTACATTATTCTTTTTTGGCATTTATTGGAGATGAGAAAATGGAGAGACTATTGTGCTAATATAAATGTACATTTTATACAATGTCTAACAATTGGGATCAATCAACATAAGGGTCAGTTCTCCACAGTTTTAGTATCTCATAGTCCTTGTTCTATTAGCATATTGAATATTGTCTTCCTGTCCTCCTCAGCTTCAGAGGACTGTGTGCCAAAAGAGAAAGGATACCTTGCCTGTATCTCTCACCTCTGTGTCCCTCATGCAAATCACTTACACTACCAGTTTAAATAATTCAATCTTTTATCACAACTGCATTTTCAAAACCGGAGGATAAAATACCCAAGACATGCACATTTTTACTGTGTTGGCTGCCGTGTTTTTTAAATACCTTTCATACGATAAATCCTTATAATTTGTTATTATAGAAATGTCAAAATGAGAGAAAATTTTTAAAAATTGCATTTTAGAATCAAAGAAAGAAGTTATATTGGGTAATACATTTTAGGAAAAATATTTGAGCAGAGCAAAAAGTATATTTAAATAGAAAATATAAGGCCACAGAAGTATGTAGACCAATTAATCAAGCAGTTTAATATATACATAAAACTTTCTTAAAACTCAAGGAAAACTCATTTACTGGAAGTCTATTTATAAAACTTATAATTATAGGAACATTTTACTATATTCTTTTTGTTAGAGATAGGTGAAATATGTAGAAACAAATTTTAACATAACAGCTTTTTTCTAAACATGACTCCGAAAAGCAAATTAGCATATTAATAAAGCACCTACTTAAAAATGCTGTATTTCTATGTACTTTTGAATAGATTTACATATTATTGAGGCCACAGGTCAATTTAAATAAAATAATAAAAGCAGAAATTAAACTGGTCACATTTTCAAACATTACAATAAATTGGAGATAAATAATAAATTATCAAAAATATTAAAATAAATAAAAATTTGAAATATCTTATTTTTGAAATAATTAAAATATTGTTCTAAACATCGATTGTGTCAACTAGGAAAATTATTAATTTTAGAGTACCTGAAAATATTCTTAATTAGAATACCTGGCATTAAATTTTAAAGAAGGCAAAATGTTATCCTTAGGAAAAGTTACAGGATTAACTGTTTTGGTTATTAAATACATGAAAATCTATTTAAAGTAATTCAAAATATAGAAATATAAAACTAAGATTAACTAAAAGGAGGGCATAAAGTGAAAAATAGACAAAATAAGAACAGATAAAAATGTACCTGATACTGTTAAATGCTTAGCATGTAAAAATAAATTAGTACCTTAAGCTATTATAAAAAAGGAAAGATATAAATACTAACTAGGTAAAAGGAAGAAAATGTAGACAATGCATATAATTAATTATAAATTTACAACAGTTTCCTAATACATTTGAAATCATTACAAAGTAATAGATTTTTAAATTACCCCAAGCAAATATAAATGAATGAATACAAATATTTAGAAAACTAGAGATGGGCAATTTCCACACTATCTAATTTATTCTGCAGCAAAATGGGATCAATAGTTCTCCAGTCACCTCCTGAATATGGCAAAATAGCCTTCAGAGGCAAAAACCTTGATTTTTTGCTGAAGCAATTAATCTAACTTAGTCCTGACACAAAGATTGTGGAAATACCCAGTTATTCCTAGTATTTGAGATCACTCATGTATTTTTGAGATAATAAAGGAAGCTTGGGAATTACACAGTCTAGCAACTGTCATTTATTGAGGGGAAGCTCACCCCCAGGCCCGTGTTTTCCATTTAATATGTATGCAAGATAGTATACCTGTTTCTCAGGTCCTTAGAACTACCGATCTGTTATCAGGGAAGGAAGCCTGAAAACTTCCTTATCAATTGCCTTTCCATTAGGGTCTGCTGATACAAGGCACTGGTGTGATTGAAGGGTAGGATGAAGCCAGGAGGCAATCTTAAATCTAGCTTCCTAAAAACATCTGTCAGTGAGCTGTTGTATTTTCTCACTTAGGAAGTACTTGTTATGTTCATATCTTCTACCCACTTAAAAACTGGGCTAAGGTTTTATGATTGACTTACAGAATACAAATACACACACACAGGCAAATATCATTATTCATGGTGATTATGTTTTATAAAGTCATCACAAACAATGAATTAGTGAATGTTGTACAGATGCTCCTGGGGGAAATACAAGTATAAGTTCCTGCAAGCCTCTGGTCATAACATTTTTGTCAATCGATCAGTACACAACCTATTATATATGTGATTCTGTATAAGAACGCCCTACTTAATATGTGTATACTGTTGATTCATTTACATTGAGCTCATGGCCAATAGCACTGTAATTCATGACAGAATGAAGCTTATTTCACATGTGCATTTTCTCCATAAGGCAAATCACAACCCTCTTGCAGTTAGAAACAATAGACAGCACTTCTGCAGTACACTTGGAGAACATTTTAAAGACCAAACTCCAACAAAAAGCACAAAAATGAGAGATACATGGAACTAAAAGATCATTAAAAAGATGGCTGTTTACATATAAAAGCTGAAACAAGCATGCAGAGGAAGGGTCACCCTGTTTGATCTCAGCTGGGGCTGCTGAATTTTTTTAATGTTTCACCCTGCTGTGTATACTCACAGAAGACTACAAAATGCACTGATTATTGATTTAGGGGTTAGAAACACATTTTAAGAAGTATGCAAATTTGCAAGTATGGAATCCATGGGTAATTATGATCAATTCTATCTAATAGTGAAATATGTATATATGTGCACATATATGTATGTATGCACATATATACATATGTGTGCATATTTTAAAATGAAAGTTCTTTGTCCATTAAATGGATTTTTTCTATCTTCTTTTTGTCATTGACTTACTTACACCTATTCTCAGGGTGAATTTTGAAGAATATAAAGTCTTAATTTAAACATAATCCAATTAATCAAAATTTCCCATAATGTTTACTGATGTTATACCCTACATAAAAACTCTGCAAAAGCCAAGGTCAATGTTGTTATCTGTTTTCTTCAAAGCTCATAAAATGATTTATAACATTAATTTTAAATATTAAGCTTAAGAATTTAAAATGAAATAAAAGACAATCTACAAAGCATCGGAATAGATTCAGTATGTGCAATATATAGGTTAGTACATTCTAAGGTATCATGAGAGATTCAGTATGTGCAATATATAGGTTAGTCATCTTTTTTTAATTTTAAAAAAGAAACATGGTCTTTCCTGGTGCATAATTAGTCTAGCTCTACTTTGCTTTTATTTTGTCGCCTTTGATATGCAACCCGGAAAGGCCTAAAATGCTTTAAATGTTAAATAAAAATTATTAAAAACCTAAATGAAATAGAGGAATATTACAAGTATCATATACGATTGTTAAGAATTTTGAAGGCTCTGCGATTTCCCAACTCACAAACTGCCATGTTGCAAGCTACCAATTTCAGGATGTTGGTAGAAGACATGAAACTCCTAAGTAAGTGATTAAGGTTTTCTTATTAGTCACAGCAATTGCAATAGCTAGAGGTTTATTAGGTTTGTGCTGGTTCCCTGACCCTCAATTCTGGTAGGGCAATAAAAAGAGAGCCAGGTGACACACAGACTGGGTATATTATGATAGAGAAACCCAGAGCTTTATAACAAGGTAATTATGCTTAAACAGGGCTTCAGAGGATATCATCTTTATTACTCTGAGTAGTAAGCATTCCTGCCCTTTGATTCATAGAAGACATTATCTCTTTTTTCCAAGACTATAAGCAAGCATGCTATATTTTATGAAAGGAGACACTAGCTCTGTCTTTCAAGGAAGGTACTAAGATATAAAATCATCCTTATTAACTGCTATTTTCTGAATGTTCGTGTCTTTCAAAAGTTGAAAGTTGAAATCCTAATCTCTGATGTGTTGGTATTAGCAAGTAGGGTCTATGGGTGTTGATTAGGTCATCAGGGGAGAGGCACCATCAATGAAATTGATGCCCTTGTATAAGAGGCTAAAGAGAGCTGTCTTGCCCACACTCCCCAACACTAACACGTAAAGACACTGCGAGATGGCACCATCTATGAAAGAGAAAACAGGCCTTTACCAGATATTGAATAATGCAGAAACTTGATCTTGAACTTTCCAGTCTCCAGAATTGTGAGAAATCAATTGTGTTTATAAGCTACACAGTTTGTGTATATTATTACAGCAGCCTGAATAGACTAAGACATTAATAGAGTCTAGAAGAAAAAACAGTTAGTGACTTATTGGCATGATGTACAGTATCATGAGAGACTTATGGAAAATTTTCTCTATAAAGAAATCTGAGCATGGAGAAAATATTTTATATCTAAAAGGAAAGGAAGACATCTGGAAAATTTTGAACATTTCATTAGGTAATTTGGGACATCTGCATATCAAATAATAGGCAAACAGCAAGTCAAATAGCAGGCAAATATTAAATTGAAAAACAATATTTATAATATATGATAAAACACAAATAGTGCACATTAACGTGTAGAAAACATAAAAGACAATATGCAACAAACCACTGAACAAATAGGAAAAAAAAGCGTTAGAAGCATATATGAGTAATTTTTGCAAACAATTAGTAAGTACTTGAAAAGAAATATCAGCGTTATTACTTACAAACAAAAAGTCAATAATGCTATCAGTTCTTAGCCACTGGAATTGATACATAGCATTATTTCACACACTGCTAAAAGTCATGTTGATAGAATATTTTTGTAGGGAATTAACTTTAAGTGTTTATTAACAACTTTAAGTTATTTATACCTTCAATCCTATAGTTCCACTTTCAGAAATTTTGTACAGCTCTTTTACATGAAATTCATGTATACATGTTTCCATAACATCTGTACTTAAAGAGATCACTATTGGTGTCAATACAGATGAGTAACAGTATAATTAAGGACAAATACACATAAAAGAAAACTTCAGCCATTAAAAAATCTTATTCAGGAAATGATGAGAAGGAAAAATATCTGCAGTATATTTTCAAGTAATAAAATATGTTAAAAAAAGTACAATTGAATTTCTCTTAAAACAGACAGCTATATGTATACACATACATGTGTGTGAAGAAAATTATAAAGTTAAATACAGGTTTATTCTGTATACAGGATATTATGTATGATTTTGATTTCCAAACATTTTTTATTTGCCAATTCTTAGTATATAACGTTTAAAATTTGATATACAGAGCTGTAGGAAGTCATAGAGATAGCAAAGAGGTTTGTGTATCCTCATTCAACTTTCTTCAATAGTTGCAGCTCACATAAACACAGCATAATGTCAAAATCAGCATTTTGTATGTGTATCACATTTGTAGATGTGTGAAACCACACCAAAATCAAGATACACAACTAATAAAAAATATAAAATGTTAATAAAAGAAATTAATGAGGACTCAAGTAAATGGAAAAATAGCCCATGTTTATGAATTGGAAGAATTATTATTGGCGAAATGTCCTCATTACCCAGAGTCATCTACAGATTCAATGTAACATCTATCAAAATACTAATGACATTCTTCACAATAGAAAAACCAATCTTAAAATTCATATAGAAATGAAAGAGAGCCCCCCAATAGCCAAAACAATCTTGAGCAAAAACGAAACAAAACAGCATCACACTATCTCACCTCAAAATACAGTCATGTAATACTTAACAATAGGGATATGTTCTGAGAAATGTATGCTTAGGTGATTTCATCATTGAACAAGCCTCACAGCATGCACTCACATAATCCTAAATGTTAAAGACTACTACACACCTACACTACATGATCTAGCACATTGCTCCCAGGTTATAAGGCTATATGGCATGTTATGTACTGAATACCGTATGCAATTGTAACACAATGGTAAGTAATATGTTAATGCATTGTACTATGATGCTTCGAAGGTAACGATGTTATGACAACTACGATATCACTAGAAAACTGGTATTTTTTTGGCTGGGCACAGTGGGTCACGCCTGTAATTCCAGCACTTTGGGAGGCCGAGGCAGGGTGCTTACCTGAGGTCTGGAGTTCAAGACCAGCCTGACCATCATGGTGAAACCCCATCTCTACTAAAAATACAAATATCAGCTGGGCACAGTGGCACACCCCTGTAATTGAAAATATGGAAGAAATGCTTCATGAAATTTGACTGGACAAGGATTCTTTGAGTAGAGGCCTCAAAAGCATAGGCAACAAAAACAAAAGTAGATAAATGGAATTACATCAAATTAAAAAGCTTCTGCACAGCAAAGGAAACAATCAATAAAGTGACAACCTACGTACAGAATGGGAGAAAGTAACTGCAAATTATGAATCTTAAAGGGGGTTGATTTCCAACATTTGTAAGAAACACAAACAACCCAGTAGCAAAGAAAGAAAGGGAGAAAGAAAGAAGAAGAAAGAAAGAAAGCAAGAAAAAAAAGAAAGAAAGGGAGAAAGAGAGAGAGAGAAAGAAAGAGAAAAAAAAATTTAGAAATTGGTAAAAGACCTGCATAGACATTTTCAAAAGAAGACATACAAATGGCCGAAAGACATATGAAACAATACTCAACATAACTAATGATCAGGGAAATGCAAATTAAAACCATGATGAATATCATGTGGCTCCAGTTACAGTGGCTATTATCAAAAAGACAAAAAAAAAAAAAAATACAGGTGAGGATGTGGAGAAAGGGGAACACTTCCACACTGTTGACGGGAATGTAAATTAGTATGGCCATTGTGAAAAGCGGTATGAAGTTGCTCAACTTTTATGTATTTTCATTATGATCCAAATTCTTCGCCTATCTTATAAAATGGCAAAATTTCACCAGAAATAATTAAGAATTACAGTACTACTTGGAACTTCGGATACAACTAGAATTCCCCATCTTGGAGACTTCTTAAAGGAAAAGAAACAGTGAAATTTTAATAATCAATGGTCTTCCTTCTATTTGAATAAAGAAATCTCTAAACAAAAATCTTGGTTGAAGTTTCCATTATATTCTGTGAAAAACTTTTTTTTTGCCTAAAGTTAATAAAATTTGTGAAAATTTAAAAAACCAAATTGAGTTAGAACAGTCATACAATCCAGCAATCCTGTTACTGAGTGGATATACTTCCAAAGAACATGAAATCAGTATTTCAAAGAGATGGCTGCATTCCCATATTTATTATATTACTATTGACTGTAGCTAATATATAGATTTAATATATTAAATTTCATTGTGAACCTAATTTGCATTTCCTATTAGCTAGTGATATCGAACATGTTTTCATGTGCTTTTTGTCATGTGTGTATTTTTTCTGCTGAAATATTCTTTGCCCGTTTTTCTCATTGGAGTGCTTTTTAAAAAATACTGAGTTTTAAGTTCTGTATATATTCTCCATATGCATCATTTGTCAGATATATGGTTTGCAAATATTTTCTCCCAGTCTATAACTTGTTTTACTCCTCGTAACAGTGTCTCTCAAGTTGCAAAATATTTTTGTAGTTCTTTCGATGAAATTGAATTTCTGGGTATTTATTTCATGGATGAAGATTTTGGGGTTATGTTTAAGAACTCTTCACCAAGTCCTAAGTTCTAGAAATTTGTCACCGGTGTTTTCTTGAAAAGTTTTATAGATCTATATTTTACATTGATATCTATGATACATTTGAAGGTTTTTATTTTTATTTTTATTTTTTTCGTATAATGTATGTGGTTTAAGTAGGGATTTTTTCTCATTGATATACAAAACGCCAGCAACATTTGCAGAAAAAAAGCTGTTATTTCTTCATTGTATTATTGATGATATATTATGTGATATGGCTAAATTAAATTATTAATCTAGAGAGGGTAATTTTGCTGATTTTTTATTGCCTATGTAGAGAATCATGTATTTAATAAATAAGAGTAAGTAATATTCCTTCTATTCGGAAGTATCTGCCTCTTATTTCTTTTTCTGGCTTTATTGTGCTGGCTAGAACTTCCAGTACTATTTTGAATAACAGCAGGGATAGCTGTCATCTGTGCCTTGATCCTGATCTTAAGGGGAAAGCATTCAGTTTTTTACCATTATGACGTTTAGTGTAAATACTCTTTATCAAGTAGAAGAACTTTCTCTCTATTTTTATCAGTTTTCTGGTAGTTTTGTCATTAATTAATGGCATTATAATTAATGTCAAATGATTTTCTCAATTACTATGATTTTTCTGTTTTTCTTCCTCTCCTTCTTCTGCTTTGTACAATAAATACACTTTATTTTGGTAATGGGAAACATATTAAATGTATTTTCTTCTTTTTTTTTTTTTTTCTATTTCTACTGTCTAAATTTAGGATTTCAGTACTAATACAAGCACCATTGTTTTGAGATTTGGTCCTCATTCCAACTCAAGGATTAGCTTCAGGTTTTCTCAAGCACCACTGTCACCCTCAGTCATCTCTTTATGCACCTTTAAGTATTCCTATTTCTTACATAATATGACCATAATGATTTGCTTAGAAATTATACCCCTAATCAATTATTGACTTTACCACCTCCTGATATTCTAATTAATAATGCTGCAGTGCAATCAATGTCATTCTACAAAGTATATATTAGTCTGTTCTCATACTGCTATAAAGAAATATGTGAGACTGGGTAATTTATGAAAAGAAGAGTTTTAATTGACTCACAGTTTTGCATGACTGGGGAAGGCCCAGGAAACTTACAATCATGGCTGTAGAGGAAGTGGGCACCTTCTTCATGAGGCGGCAGGAGAAAGTGTATGTAGGAGGAAATATCAAACTCTTATGAAACCATGAGGTCTTGTGAGAACTCACTCATGATCATGAGAACAGCATGAGGGAAACCGACCATCTCCCTCAACACCTGGAGATTACAATTCAAGATGAGATTTGGGTGGGGACACAGAGTCTAACCATATCAGCATACATGAAAACTTGTGGCTCATGCTTCTGATTTCCTCTAGAATCGAATGTCTTCTTACCTTCTGACCACTTACGTATGTTCTAAATTTCCTTACCATTCAACATTCCTGGAGCCTTTTCTATCCAAAACACTCAAAAATATTTTCTTCTGTGAGCTTCTATATATATATGTATATATAGAAGGAATATGTATATATATATATACGTGCACACACTCACATATATATAGGCATGTGGAATTACAGAAGTTATAATTATATATATATCATATATCATGCTATATATCATATGATATATATGTAATTTGTGAGTTTATATTGGGGAAAAATTCTGTTTACATTAACTGTGTCCATCATGCATGGTACATTCAATGAATAATTAGCGTTCAAACAGCAAGTATCTGCACATTAGCACACTTTTCATTTGTTCAGAAAGAAATCACAAGTAATACATAGCTCTGTGTAAAATCTGTTATAAAACTACATCTAACACCCATAAGGTTACTCAAAAAATAGTGTTGTATTCTTGTTGTAAACTCTAAAATACCTTCAATAAAAATCAATGATTTTATTATCTCTGGCAGTTTCTGTGGGTCAGGAGCTCACAAAGGGCTCAGTTGAGCAGCTTTGGTAAGAGATCTTCATACAGCTGCAGTGAGACAGTGACTGTTATGAGACAACAGGACACTGGAGCAGCCAGCAGCTATGGGCCATCTTCGTGTCACACCATCTCAGGGCTCCCTACATGATCTCAAATGCACTGCTTTAGGTTTTTCACAGAATGGCAGTTTCAAGACTCGTATGAACACTGAAAGCTTCATCATGTGTGTCACAGCCCATAGGTTAATAGCTGCATTACATATCTTCACCTAGCTGAGAAATCAAACAGCATCAAAACGATTGAATGCAGTACTCCAGCCATCACAAAAAGGCAAGAAAAAAATTAAATATATTAAAATGAGAAACAAAAATACTGTATTGTTTTCAGATGACATGATAGCTTATGTACATAATTCCAAAGAATCTACAAAAAAAAAATCCTAGAAATATTGAGTTAAACAAAGTGAGAGGACAGATCAACTTACAAAAAGCAATTATGCAAATATATATTACCAGTAAATGCAAAAGAACTAAAATTAAAAATAAATGACCATTTAAAACTGTCTATAAAATAACATACTTATTAGTAACTGAGTAAAAATGCACAAGATTTGTATGCTAAAAATTACAAAATGCTAAGAACATAAATAAAGTACACTTTCATAGACTTAGTATAGGAAAGATGTCATTTTTCTCCAAATTTATCTATAGGTTTAATGTAATTTCTACTAAAATTCTAGCATTTTAATTTAAATTTGATTTTAGGTTTAGGGGTACATGTGCAGGTTTGCTACATAGGTAAAGTTGTGTCATGGGGGTTTGTTGTACAGATTACTTTGTTACCCAGGTACTAAGCCTGGTACTCAATAGTTAAGTAAAATAATGCAGGAAGAGAAAAATGGATACTGCATGTTCTCAAAGATTTTAGAGTGCTTAACAGCAGATTTGAACTTTTAAAAGGAAAAACAACAGCCTAGTTGAAAACAGGACAATTGTGATTTTCCAGTCTGAAAAAGAAAAAAATAGAAATAAAGTAAGAAGAACAGAAATTAAGACTTTAAGGTTAATTTAAGGGTTAATTATCTAACTTGTTATCAGCATATCACTAAATAGCAAATAGATTTCAGCAATATACAAAATAGCATTACATAGTACTAGATACATAATACACAATACATAATACTAGAATTTATCCCTGGAAGTTAAGGTTGGTTTAGCATAGGAAAAACAATTAATGTCATATACTATATCAGTAGAATGAAAAACAACAAAAACAGAAAAATCTCAATAGATGTAGAAAGAGTCCTTGACTAAATAATTTTGTTTTCATGATAAAAACACTGAACAAACTAGGAATAGAAGGGAGTGTTCTCACCCTGATACAGGTGGTGAAAGACTAAATTCTTTCTATGATTAGAAACAAGACAGAAATGTTTGCTCTTCCTATTCCTATTAAACATTTCAGTGGAGGTTTTAGTCAGGTCTAATAGGAAATGGGAAAAA
>CAUYNB010076594.1:0-63382 GCA_963574225.1 Lagothrix lagotricha
GCACATTCCATTTAAAAAAAAAAGGGGGAAAATAAGGTAAAAAAACAAAACCCCAAAAATTGCAAAGTTCTGTTACTGTTGTGGTACCTGGCACCATTTTAAAAAATTAGCTTCTGAATCATCATCTGGAAAGAAAACATTTCTAGAATAACATCATTAAAAACAGCTCTGATAAAGCACGGTCACTACTACGTATCATAAAGCAAGTACAAGATATTTTACATTCACAGAGGTATGATACAGTACTGCCCTATATCTATAATACTAGAGGATACAATTAAAAAGGCATTATTTGAGACTTGATTCTACTTTTCCAGCAGAGGGCCCAAAGGATGGCATGACACAGCTCTGTAAAGAAACGCACCTTCTTAGGATTTCCTTTAATCAGTGGCACAGTTCTAGGTACTCACTGTTCTTCATGAACACCAGCTAAAAACTGGTTTTAAAAAAAGGAAAAAAGAAAAAAAAGAAAAAAAATCCCAAACTATGGGATTCATATAAAGATGACTGAGTGGGGGCAAGGAAGACTCAACCTAACTAGTATTTTACCAATCTGTCATGTTTGAATGGTGAGAGCTCCATGGAATAAAGGAGATGCTAAGTAGCGCTTCAAAGCTTCGGACTACAACCAAAACACAGTATCATTTCAAACAGAAGCGTAGCCAAACACTGCTCACTTTTATATGGTTCAGGGATGCTGACATCAGTATTTAATCATCTGCTCACTCATCCAGGAAGAAAGGGAGATCAGTTGCTACTGTACTTTGATTGTTTTCAACTCAATGACCGTGTTATAAAAATAGCAAGCTGCCATAATAAAAATAAAGGCTCCTCTATCCAGCACCAGTTACCTTCAGTTCTTTACCTCCAAGCCTATGAATGCCATAACCATATCCAAAGAACATAAGGGAGCAAAAAAACCGCACCTCATGTAATTAGCTGGGACCACCACACTGTTCAGGCTGAGCTATTCCTCTGCTGTTATTTTCCTTGTATTTCTGGTGTTTCATCTAATCAAAAAGATTTTTAGCTCTAAATTATATGCACTCAAAACAATGGGTGCATATATTTATATATAAATTCTGACTGAAGATGCAAGGCCATCAGCCGAGCGCATGTTATATAGTAGGTGCAAGCTTGCAAAGCCTCGTTTTTACTGGTACAGCAGCTGTGTGTCAGTGTAAATTGCGCCTATGTCCCTTGTACATCTCCAAGCTCTGAACAGGATAATGTCACAGACCATTTTGCCCCTTTGGCTGCTGGCATTATCTGACTTAATTCTCCGTGTTTTCCCTCCCCGCAACCAATATCCCGCAATAAATAACAGCCTTTAAGATTTTGTTTCTTCGGTTTTGATCGCCTGAGGTTTGATTGGTCCAGTTCTAACAGGTTTGGTGGCTATGGAGGGTGCAGGGGGTGGCTTTTCTTCTACTTTTTCCTGACAGACACCAGGAGGGTCGGTCAGTGTTTCGGGAGGTTTACTTGAATCACTGTCCACTTTCTGGGCTTTGCCTCCTATCTGTTTGCTCTGTTGCTGTTCAGAGAAGAACCGTTGCGTGGACTGAAGAACCTCTGCTCTCTGCTTTGCCTTAAAAAATGAGAAAGAACAACTGAAAATACTGCAGTATTACCAAAGCCTGTCAAATCAATCTTGGTTCAAATTATTTTACCAATCACAAATCAGTTTTCCCCACACTGGTTTGGCCCAAGTCAAAAGTACCTCATTCATCTTTGAGTTTCTAATGCATAGATTTCTTCCTATTTTCAAAAATATTCCATGTAATTAAAAAAACAAAACAAAACAAACAAACAAACAAAAGAAACCACAGGACCACCTCCCACCACCTTTTCAAGGTCTGCCCTCTCATAAAATAATAAACTATAAGTTGCGGCTGATTTGTGTCTTTTCTGGAACAAAGCTTATTGATATTAAATATTTTAGTTAGGGAACCTGCTTGCAAATCTGAAAACATACATGTAACACTTAAAACTTCTAGTTATCAATATGTGGTCTACAATAAAATGAAAAGGAAGCACTTATATTGTGGCATTACCAACACCTAGGACCAAATGTCTTGTGGCTGAGTCCTCTTCCCACAGCTCTCTTCTGCAGGGGAAGAGCATCAGAAATTAGTAACTACAACTTCACTTGATCACTAAGTTCTGATAGCTCCTACCACATTCTGAGCTGGTAAAATAATTTCTTAGTTTTGGCTATGTGCCCCCAAAAAATACTTACGTCAATCTGTAAATTTTACCACTGTAACATTCAATTAAAACTTAAGTTTCCATCCTTCTTGCATATAATAAAAACTGATTCATGTTCTACAGGTAACCTGTACTATCCAAAGATCTGAAGCAATTTTCAAGAGACTTGTACCCTCTCCCACCCTATGAAGATTATTAAGCTCTAACATTATTTCCAACATGGGAATAGGTGAAAATCAAGAGCCAAGGAGCCAGGAGCAGAACTGGAAACCAAGGCCAAATAACTTCCAAAGAGTTTCACTCACACTGGTATTTCTAATTATAACAAACAGATGGAAATCCTGGGCATACAGCCTTAATGAAAGTAGATAATTATTTAATAAAAGTCTTACTGCTGGGTAGTCTTTATATTTGATTACTCAGGATCAGAAACACTAGGGATGTTGCCCCACAAAGAAACTTTAATCATTCAGTCAAACTTTCTAATAGGATTATCATAAACATGTTTCTAATTCAGAGTAAAGCATTACTATGCACATTTCCCCATTTGAAAGCAGTAAGCTTTTCTTTGTTCTAGTCTGATCTCATGACATATGTAGTGACAAAACAGGCAAAAATTACTAAGAACCTTGAAAGTCAAGCCTAAAGTAAATATAGAAATAAACTGATTCAACTGGCTGTACTGGCAGACATGTAAGGTTTATGCTACAAAATTGTCCCCACACAGACTCCTAAAGGCACTCTTTCTGCATTAGCAAACCTCATGTTTATCAGTGCCTTTCATCATGAAGGATCCCAAAGTGCTTTTCTGAGTTCTTCATCTAAAACTGCACAGTCCACTGTGGAATACAACCACCTCATGTGGTAGGACAAAAAGAGAATGAAAACAATTTGAGAAGAAAACTGTACTTTGATGACTCATAATGGAAAAATACCAAGATATGTAACACATCTTACCCATTCCAGAGTTTTCATATAACCATGATTTTATATTATAAGCTGCTGGGAGGAGGACAGTCAGGGAAAAGGGGGGAAGAAAATTAAAAAAAAAGAAAAGTAAAGAAAAAGCAAACAGGGAAGTCTATAATAATTCATATTACTTCTTTGCTATTAAAAATAATTACATCTAAACTCAGATCTCCCTCAAATATTTATAACAATTCATTTGGCCACAGTTTAATACATTAATTCGTTTCCTGACTACAGTTGCAAAAAAAAAGAAACAAAAAGATGGAGGGAGTGGGAATGGGGGGGAAAAAAGAAAAAAAAAAAGGGAATAAATAAAATAGTTAGCTTGGTTAAGTCTGCTAAGACAATGAATGCCTGGATATACAGTTATGGGTCCAGAGGCATTTTAAGACATGGTTCAGAGACAGATTCTTGATCTGTTGGCTGTTAACACTGTACTAACCTTCATGTCTTGTTCAGCCTTCAACGCAGCCTGGGCCTGATTACCTCTGACTCCAGATAGTGATCCACAAGGACCCCTGGCTACATGTGGCAAACGAGCATGGCTCATGAGGCCTGTGGTCAGCGGAGGAGGCATCTGACTGGCCAGTGCCATTGGTGGCCTCTGAACAGGCGCTGGGAAGGTGTTAGTATGTGGGGCTCTTACCAATGGAGGGACCAGGTTAGGCTGAGAGAGAATCTGAGTGAAAAAAACAAAACATACAACATTGAACTGTTAAAAAAAAAAAATGCCAACTAGACCAGGTTGGCTTATCCCAGAGTAAATGTGCCCATCCTACCAGTGAAAGGAAGTGTATGGATTGTGCCATTCCATTAGCAAGGACAAAGAATAAACAAGCCATGCTTGGAGAGTTTAACAGAAAAATTAGGCAAGGCATGCTATGGCACTTCAGTTGGTCCTAGCATCTCAGCTGTAAATTCTGAAGGCGGGATAGAAAGACTTTTAATTAGGCTATCTTTTTAAAAGGTACAGTTGCAGAAAAGGCACACACCTATAACAAACATAATCTGAAGGTAAATAAAATCAATACTAATTCAACAAATGTGAATTTCTTAGGAACCAGTTATAGTTTGTGAACTAATTCTAGTTTGTGAGAGTTCTCAGTTAGTCCTTTTATATCATCAGCAAGGGGAAGAGAAGCCAACATTTTTATACATATATTAAAACATCTTTTTGGAAATTTTCTCTCAATTGCACATAGATATCTTAAAAAAAAAAAAAATCAAAAATCAATTTTAAACCTAGAAAACTTCAAGCACTGGGACCCTTCGCTGAAAAGTCAACTCCTTAAAAAAAGTTAAAAGGAAAAGGACTCAAATTATCAGAGCTGTGTGGGGAATCTCTTAACTATTTCTCGTCTGCTTTAGAACTAAAAAATTTCTGTCTGGCTATAATTGCAGACTATGTATCACAAATTTACTGTTAAATTCAGAAACTAATTTTTATTAAAAACTGTATTTCTTAACTGGTTAACATAAAGCAAGGTCATAATTTATCCAGATTAGCAACTATTTGTAAGTAAATATACTCATTTCTCAATTATGTCTGCCCACCTGGGGTGCAAACTGTGTAGGAAATGGTTGTGTCATTCTCACAGAGGCAGGGGCTGATTGGAACTGCTTCTGGTAGACAATGCTGTTCATTTTGCTGGACTGGCTGTTCGGACTTGTAGAAGTAGCCCTTGGGAAGAAGCCATTACTAGTCAGTACAGTAATACCAAGTAAATAATGCTGTTAGATTTTTGCAAACACCGTTCTTGGTATTTTTGTCATACTTGGCAGTTCGTAAAAATTTACTATGATGAGTTACCAAAACATTCTGGTAGAAGACAGACATTGGAGGAACAGAGGTAAGAAAGGATACCAGCTAGATTGGCTGGTTCAAGACCAGCCTGGACAATATTTTTAAAAAAAATCAGCCAGGTGTGGTGGGACATGTATGTAGTCCCAGCTACTAAGGAGGCTGAGGCAGGAGGATCACTTGAGCCCAGCTATTTGAGGTTGCAATGAGCTATGATCATGCCACTGCACACTACCCTGGGTAACAGAGTGAGACTGTCTCGAAAAAATAAAAACAGTTTTGCTTTGTATCAAAGTAATTTACTTAAAATATAGTACAACAAACACATTTTAAATAATTTAAAAGCTTAACATTTTAGACAAAACTATCAAAAAGAATGTCTTAATAATCCTTTTCTGCTTGGAAAAGCGATTATGTCACACAAGACTGATGCTACATTAAGTATTTAATAAATAGTGACTATTTTGGAATTTCACAAGCAAATTTAAATGCCCATTTTACCGGAAGGGACTAGATGTTGGTGTGGTGCTTCTACCAGCAATTGGAGGTGTGCCTGGTTTTATATCAATGCCACTTCCAAAGGCTTTTAGCTCCATTTCAGACATCTGAGGAAAAGCATAAAATAAACTTAACATTTCTTTAATTCTATAAGCTAAGTGCTGTATTTACATGTCCTATATGTGAAGACATAATCTAGGAAAGGGGAAAGAACCTTGGCACAAAACTCCTATAGTTACAATTCAAGAATTATGGAATTATCTGATCAAACAGACTTATAATTAAATGAGCCTAACAGACACTATAAATCTGATTATTTCAATAAATTTGTGAATTCTTTGTACTAGGTAAAAACTAGATGGGGCTAAACACATTAAAAGTAAATAGATAAAATGTAAATATAGTGGGGTTTGAGATTTTCTGCAGCGTGGTAAAATCTGACACAGTTTAGTTTTTTAAATAACACAGATGCATATATCTGAACACACTACATTAAATTCTCAAAGAACCTGTGCAAATGTCTCTTTACTTACTTTTCCTGCTGTTGCAATCATGCTATGCTGTGTTCCAGCAGGAATTAATCCTCTGAAAGGCTGGCTTACTTGTGCGGGACGGCTCAGACTCTGAGGCTGTGCTTGGGGAGTAGTATGCTGTAATGGGGGCTGAAGAGTCTGAGGCAAAGCAATTAAAGGTTGCCCTGTGGATCCAAAATTAGGCAAGGAGAGTTGGGATGCTGGTAAAGGTACTGTAACCTAGAAAATAAGTAAAGAGAAACTGCTGCAATTTGTTTCTGTTTACTACAGACATATCTATATAATTATACACAACTCTTTAAATACTTTTGAGTGAGATTTAAAACAGAACACATCAATCTAATATATTTCACATATTTATTTGGCTTAGTGACTACCAACTGAGTAACTCTAATCTGAAAATCGAAATCCAAAATGCTCCAAAGCTTTCTGAGAGGCTGATATGACACCACAAGTAAAGAATTCGAAACCAAGGCCAGGAGTGGTGGCTCACGCCTGTAATCCCAGCACTTTGGGAGGCCGAGGTGGGCTTGAGGTCAGGAGTTTGAGACCAGCCCGGCCAACATGGGGAAACCCTGTCTTTACTAAACAAACAAACAAAAAATTAGCTGGGTGTGGTGGTGGATGCCTGTAATCCCAGCTACTCGGAAGGCTGAGGCAAGATAATCACTTGAAACCGGGAGGTGGAGGTTGCAGTGAGCCGACATCCGTGTCACTGCACTCCTGCCTGGGTAAGAGAGACTCTGTCTCAAAAAAAAAAAAGAAAAAATGAAAGAAAGAAAGAAAAAGAAAAAAGAGAATTCAACACCTGACCTCCTGTGACAGATCAAAGAGTGGTCAGAACTGTTTCATGCACAAAGTTATTAAAAATGTTGCATAAAGTTACCTTCAGGTTATATGTATAAGGAATATATGAAACAAAGGAATTGCATGTTTAGACAGGCCCCACGCCCCAAGACACCTTATTATATATACGAAAACATTAAAAAAAAAAAAAAAAAAAAAGGCAATCTGAAATCCAAGACACTTCTGGTCCCAAGCATTTCAGTAAGAGACACTCAATCATATCTACATTCTTCTATTAAAGGTACGACATAGTTTAGTTAATGCTACTTGTAGTGAAGAAAACAGAAACGGAAAGAATTAGGACTATCTTTGAATTTATCCACAGGATATGTCAAATAATCACAAAGTATACAGGGACACAATATAAGTAGTGTCACAAGTTTCCAAACAGTTATTTTACATAACGTTTTCAAGGCTGGTCAAAATGAGCTATGAGAAGAACAAGGATCTCTCGGTTTTCACATAAACACTGTATTTCATCTGAATGTCAATAAGATATTCATGAATTATCACTTCCTAAAATAGCAAACAAAAACAGCTATAAGAAAATGACTAATGACTTGTACCCCACCAGCCCTCCACCACTTTTCAAGAATAAGCTAATGAAATTATTAGAGGAGATAGTTTTAAACACAACACACACTTTTCACTGAAAATTGTTATTGCATTCATACACTTAAGAAAAATGTTTGTCATTTTACTCTATCACACTCTGCCATACTGTTGTATGTATACTAACCTGCCAGATGGTCTTTGGGAGGCTTTCCCCTACCACTAATGAGTAAAACACCTGACACACTTACATGTAACATATTCTGGACAGTGGTTTTCAAACTTTTATATTCACTGAATCCTTTGTTAAAATAGAGTAAATAATCACATAGAAACCTAGTTTGTGTTGTTGTTTTTTAAAAAAACAAGCAACCAGGTGGCTTAAGCCTGTAATCTCAACACTTTGGGAGGCTGAGGCAGGCAGACAGCTTGAGCTCAGGAGTTCAAGACCAGCCTGGGCAACATGGCAAAACCCTGTCTCCACAAAAAGTATGAAGAAAAATTAGCCAGGCATAGTGGCAACAGCCTGTAGTCCCAGTTACTCATGAGGCTGAGGAGCGAGGACTGCTTGAACCTGGGAGGCCGGGCTGCAATGAGCATGATACACTGCTGCACTCTGGCCTGGGTGACACAGTGAGACCCTGCTCTCCCTCTACCAGAAGAAAAAAAAAACAAAACCCTAAAAACCAACAAAAAAAAACCTAGATGTAAAAAAACAGAAATGACTGAAGTAGGGAGTGGTGGTGGTGAGAAGAGGGGTTTCATGAGCTTGAAACGCCTTCTATGTGGACCCAATGGAATTCTTTAGGACATCTCAGTAAACAGTTTAAAAATCACTCCTCCATCTTTCCATGTTGGTTCACTTTAAATTCCCAAACAATAACAAAAGCAATAAAAATAATAATAAAGAAAATTGAGGAAATTTACCATGCCATAGTTTACCTGCTGGAGAGCACTTGGTGACTGGGCAGTGTTATAAAAATTTGTCTGACCAGGCTGTTGTACTTGTCCAGAATAAAGATTTGAAGCCTGGGTAAGATTTGCTCTAGCCTAGAAAAAATTTTGTAAGAAAACATGAGTAAGACTGAAAAACATTTCAAATTCGAGATGGAGATTATGACTTCACATGTCTAGCAATTTTTAGTATTAGATAAAATGAAAGGACTTTGTTTTATCATTGGGTCTTTTAATACGTTTTCTTTTAAAAATGTTTCCTTAAAATGATCTGTGGCATAGGAATACAATGATTGTGCATTGCTCTAGTCCCAACTTACCTGGAGAAGATGTGTGTCAATCAGCTGGGAACCTCCTAGTCCTGATGCCTGCCCCAGTTGATGTTCATACAATATAGGAATAGGCTGAGTATTTGATGTTTGCTGAAAGGCAAGACCGGATTGTGCCTTGGCAAGTTCCTGGTGTTGGACAGTTGGAAAGTTGTGAATAGCAGTACCAGAAAGGACCACAGATGGCTGGGATAAACTGCTTTGCATAAAAGCTGGCTGAGATCTACATAAGGATTAAAGAGAAAATATTGTTAGAAGTTAATGTCATCTGGTATCTGAAAATCTTAAGAATGCAAATCTCAAATGACCCTATATTTCAGTCAACAACAGACCACATAAATACTGATGGTCCCATAAGATAAGGGAACTGAAAAACTCCTATCACCTAGGGACATCATAGCTGTTCTAACATCAAAGAACAACATATGACTCAAGTGTTTTTGGTGGTGCTAGTATTAAATATAAACAAACCTACTGCACTGTCATATAACAGTCCAGCACATATTACATCTAGTACATAGTATTTGATATTGATAAAAAGGATGTTACTGGTTTATATATTTACTATACATTTTATTGTTATTTTAGGGTGTACTCTTTCTGCTTAAAACAAAAAACTACAAAACAGCCCCAGGCAGATCCTTTAGCAGGTATTCCAGAAGAAGACATTGTTATCATAGGACATGACAGCTCCATATGTTACTGCCCCTGAAGACCTCCTGGTGGGACAGGATGTGGAGGTGGATGAGAGTATACTGATGATTCTAGCCCTGTGTAGGCCTAGCCTAATGTGTGTGTTTGTATCTTAGTTTTTAACAAAAAAGTTAAAAACAAAAATTAAAAAACAGAAAAACGTAGGCCAGGTGCTGTGGCTCATGCCTGTAATCCCAGCACGCTGGGAGGCCGAGGTGGGCAGATCGCAAGGTCAGGAGTTTGAGAACAGTCTGACCAACATAGCGAAACCCCATCTCTACTAAAAATACAAAAAAATTAGCCAGGTGTGGGTGGTGTGCACCTGTAATCCCAGCTACTCAGGAGGCTGAGGCAGGAGAATCACATGAACCTGGGAGGCGGAGGTTGCAGTGAGCCGTGATCGTGCCATTGCACTCCAGCCCGGCGACAGTGGGAGACTCTATCTTTAAAACAACAAACAAACAAACAAAACCCCAGAAGAATGTTAACAGAAAGTAAAGGCCAGACATGGTGGTTCATGCTCATAATCCCAGCATTTTGGAAGGTGAAAGGATTGCTTGAGGTCAGGAGTTGGAGACCAGCCCGGCAAGAGAACAAGATCCCATCTCTACCAAAAAAATGAAAAAACTAGCTAGGCATGGTAGCAAGTGCCTGCAGACCTAGCTACTTAAGAAGCTGAGGTGGGACAATGGCTTGAGCTCAGGAGTTCGGAGTAGTGAGTTGTGTGTGCCACTGCACTCCAGCCTGGGTGACAGAGATAGAAAGAAAAAGGAAGGGAGGAAGGGAGGAAGGGAGGAAGGGAGGGAAGGAGGGAGGGAGGAAGGGAAAGAAGGAAAGAAGGAAGGAAGAGAGGGAGGGAGGGAAAGAAGGAAGGCAGGGAGGCAGGGAGGGAAGGAAGGAAGGAAGGAAGGAAGGAAGGAAGGAAGGAAGGAAGTTAGTTCTGTGCAGCTGTACAATTTGTGTTATAAGCTAAATGTTATTACAAGAGTCAAAAAGTTACAGTAAGTTGAGGTTAATCCATTATTGAAGAAAAATTTGTTTTTACAAATTTAGTGTACTCACAGTGTACAGTGTTTATAGAGTCCACAGTAGTGTACAATAATGCCCTAGGCCCTCACATTCACTCACCACTCACTCACTGACTCACCTAGAGCAACTTCCATTCCTGCAAGCTCCATTCACGGTAGGTGCTCTATAAATGGTAAGCACCATTTTAAATCTTATATGCTGTATTTTTACTGTACCTTTTCTATGTTTATTTAGATTTCTATATTTAGATACAAACATTTACCACTGTGTTACAACTGCCTACAGTATTAAGTACAGTAAAATGCTGCACAGGTTTATAGCCTACTAGACACAATAGGCTGTACTCTATAGCCTAGGTGTGTAGTAGCAGGCTATACCACCTACATTCCTATAAGTACACTCTATGTTTGTACAAGGATAGATATATCAGAATGTCTCCCCATCACTGATACCTGGCTGCACTCTAATTAGCTCAGAAGTCAAGAAAAGAGGCAGAGAATACACATTGTGTCTAAAGCAACTTGTTTCAAGATTGAGCATCCTATATATAAGGAAGCTTCACATGTAAAAGTTCTGCAAAAAGGCCCGTTCTCTGTGACAAGCGGATTGCTTTTTCCTTTTGAACAGTCAGAATAATTCTCTGGGTTCAGTACAAAGTTCAGAACCCAATCTCTTTTTCTTTTTGGCAACATTCTAATTTATAGCACCAATAGCCCCAACTTTTTTTACTTGTATTTCATTACTTCCCCACATATATTTTTCATATAAACGGCCTAGCCTCAAGATCTCTATGGAATAAAGCATAACAGTAGCTCACGTCAGAATTACCCACAAAGATCAAGCAAACAAACAAGCAAGAACATAAACCAAAACCAAACCAAGCCAAAATATACCCCCCAAACCAAAACCGTAATCCCAGAATCTAACTCAGACTTCCCTATCATCTCTGAGTTGGATGCCTCCAGTCTATACTTTTAAGATGCAGAGATAAGTAACTAAATCAAAAGCAGTAGGTTAAAGATAACATTATGCTTTGTTGCTTTGTTAAAACTGACCTACTATGTGGCAGGAACAAAAGCCACTAAGAATGCTAGTCCAGGATCATAACAATCTTCACAATATCTACTTATAATTTATGTCTCAAACGCAAGGTGAGAAAACATGAATATACTGTTATAAACTACCCTCTCTTCATAGTAACCAATTCAGAAATTCCCGAATAAACACCATGCTGATTAGGTTAAGGAACAAGCAAGGAATTCTTAGGGGTAAAATAACTGCTTTCAAAATCTAAACCTGTACCTTCCAATGTGCTAGCCACTAGCCACAATTACATGTGTCTTACATTATATTTCTATTGAGCAAGTCTGGTCTTGGATAATCCCACATTCAATATAAGACTTCCTTCAGCTTCTAGTCAGGCAAATAGTTTTACTTCTAATGGGAGAAAATAATGAAACTAAATGCCAGAGTAAGACAGGGAGGGAAGACCTACAACAGCTTTATAGTTAATGATACAGATGTATTACATTTTACTAAAAAATCTTTAATTAGGCTGGGCTCAGTGGCTCACGCCTATAATCCCAGCACTTTGGGAGGCCGAGGTGGGCAGATCACCTGAGGTCGGGAGTTCGAGACCAGCCTGACCAACATGGAGAAACCCCACCTCTACTAAACATACAAAAATTGCCAGGTGGGCGTGGTGGCGTATGCCTGTAATCCCAGCTACTTGGGAGGCTGAGGCAGGAGAATCGCTAGAACCAGGGAGGTAGAGGTTGCGATGAGCCGAAATCGTGCCACTACACTCCAGCCTGGGCAATAAGAATGAAACTCTGTCTCAAAAAGAGAATCTTTAATCAAAAGGTAAAAATGAAAACCGCATTTATAGGGTATACTAATGACTCAGCTCTCTGTTAAGAAAGTTTCATTAGCTGAACCTGGCTTCTCTAGGAGTATCATTATGGTAATATAAAACATACTATACTAACTCATGACAAGTTTAATCTATAAAGTATGGAAATTCTATCTGAACCCACATCTGAAAACAAATTCCTAAAAGCAAACGAACAGGCTAGCTTAAACTAAGTGTTCTGAATGTAACTTATTTTTCTTTCTGATGATTTAAGGCCACCATCATGAGTACAGATGACAGCTATGCCATGCTGCACTGCTCCTATTATTTGACTGTTATTCTCAATCTTCTTCCCTCATTAGAAACCAGAGACACTGAAGGTTGAATCTGGGTTCTGCCACTTACTGTACAACCTCAGGACAAACAAACAAACAATTCATCCTCTTCAAGTCCCAACATCCACATATGTCTTAGGTGGCTGTGTGAATACTAAATTTAGTTATTGTATGTGAAAAGCTGAATAGCCGTCCCATATAAGGAAAGTTCAATAAAAATCAGTTTTCTTTATTTCCCTAATTGCAAGATAGCTTACAATACATCTGAGTGAATTTTTGGAAAAAAAATGCTTTCTTCACTACAAAACATATTCATCACCATTATTTCCATGCTCTGATATCCTACTCCTCTCCATTCTGTTATATTCCACCCTGCCCTGCATCCCTTAACATCATGTAGTTAACTGTCATGCCTCAGCTCTTACATAGAGGAGATTCAGATTTATAGTTGTTGGTAGCCAGATGGCACATAGACTTTTAGGTTCTTTAGCAGTATTTTTCTATGATTTCTAACAGTTATGGGGTTGCTGTTGTCCACTACTTCAAGAGTTTTTGAAGCCTGACTTTCTTTAATAAGGTCTGGCTGAAATTACCAGAGGCTGAGGATCATGGCATATAATCAACATGCTTAATTAGCCAATGTAGTTTATAGCAGAGTCATCCTAGTTTTGTTGAGGAAGGAACAGTACAAATTATGGCAAGGAGGATCAGCAGTTACAATGTTTTCAATATCATTATAAACATAACTTTTAAAGCATTTACCTATATGGTTGAAGTGAAGAACTGAACAATTCCTGAGCCTGGGAAACAGCAGGTCCAGCCCCCAAACTCAGCTGCGCTTGATGCTGCCCTTGCAGTGGTGCATAAATAGGGATTGGAATCTGCTGAACTGAAGTTGGCTGCAATGCAATGAAAAAGTATATAAACATATTATATATCAACATCATACAGACAAATCATTAACACTGGAACATAAAAATTTGAGACACACAAAGAGTAAGATTAATACTATATATCAGCTCCATTATAAAAGAAAACTGAATGTAAACATCTTAATTTCCCTTTCAACCCAGTAACTTATTCTACATTATTAATATTAGGCTTTGGTAAATTTGGGAAAACTTTAAAATTTTGCTTATAGAGTATCAGGGTAATCATGTATAGATTGTGATTTCAGAGTCTATTATTTATGTTCCAAGATAACTATTACAATCACAGCAATGTGAAGGAACAAATATAGGATGAAAGAAGTCTTTGATATTACCTGAGAGAGACCTGGTTGGAAACCCTGTTGTTGAGCCAAGGATGGTGGAGCCAATCGTGCATGTTGGGTATTGAATAAATGACTTGTGTCCATATAGAAGGCTGGGATTTGAGCTACAGACCATCAGGAAAAACAAGCAGTAGTAAGTGTCCTAATTTCAGAATTTTCAAACAGTAAATAAAAACCAAGTTTGGTAGCAGTTTCCAAATTAAGTGCACCCCCTGAAAATTGATACAACCATGGAAAAACCAAAAAGAAGCAAATATGAAAAGATGGAAAACTTCTAGCAGACAGGCGCACACAAACATCACTAATACCTGTGAAGGCATGAGAAAAAAAAAAAAACACCACCACTTTCGTATACTGCCAATGGGGTATAGACACTCAGGTTTTGCCAGTGGCAAAATTTCATATAATCTACTAAAATTAAAAATGAATCTACCCACTGAACCAGCAATTCTACTCCAATTTTAAACCTATCTACTAGAATCTAGCAAAATATTTAGAAAATTGACATTTAATAATTTTAGAAGTTTGGTATAAATTCTAAATACATTTCTATGTATGATACATACTATTTTGAGACTTGCTGGGGTTTTTTTTTTTGTTTTTTTTTTTTTTTGAGACAGTCTCATTCTATCATCCAGGCTAGAGTGCAGTAGCACGACTGATCTCAGCTCACTGCAACCTCTGCCTCCCAGGTTCAAGTGATTCTTGTGCCTCAGCCACCTGAGCAGTTGGGTATGTGCCACCACACCCAACTTTTTTTTGTATTTTTAGCAGAGATGTGGATTCACCATGTTGGCCAGGTGAGCCTTGAACTGCTGGCCTCAAGTGATCTCTCTGCCTCAGCCTCCCGAAGTGCTGGGATTATAGGCGTGAGCCACGATGCCTGGCTGACTTGCTGTTTTCATACAGTAGTATGTTCTGCAGGATATCACATATTATTATGATGTGACAGGGCCTTGCTCTGCAAGGCTGGAGTACGGTGGCATGATTACAAATCACCACCTGGGCTCGAATGATTCTCTCACTTCAGCCTCCCAAGTAGCTGGGACCACAGGCATGCACCACCACATCCAGCTAATTTTTTAAATTTTTTGTAGAGATGGGGTCTCACTATGTTGCTCAAGTTGGTCTTGAATTCCTAGGCTCAAGCAATCCTTCTGCCTTGGCCTCTCAAAGTGCTGGGATTATAGGTGTGAGCCACCATGCCCAGTCTATAGATTGTTTTTAACTTGTCACTACTAGAAACAATACTGCAATGAATACTCTCGCTTAATCTCTAATAGGTTAAGTGTATCCATATGAAATTGCTAGCTATGAAACTGTTACTATAGTGAGTATGTACACTTACATTTTCCAAGATACTTTTAAAAAGAATTATGCCAATTTAGGCTGGGTGAGGTGGCTCATGCCTGTAATTCCAGCACTTTGGGAGGCCGAGGCAAGAGGATCACTTGAGCTCAGGAGTTTGAGACCAGCCTGGGCAACATGATTAAACCCTGTCTCTACCAAAAATGCAAAAAAAAAAAAAAAAAAAAAAAAAAAAATTAGCCGGGCATGGTGGCATGCTCCTGTGGTCCCAGCTACTTGGGAGGCTGAGGTGAGAGGATTGCTTGAGCCCAGGAGGTAGAGGCTGCAGTGAGCTGAGACCGCACCACTGCAATCCAGCCTGGGCAACAGAGCCAGACACCATCTCAAAAAAAAAAAAAAAAAAAAAAAAGCCAATTTAAATTTTACAGCAATGTACTTTAAGAACCTTATGCTTAGTTGAAAGGGTAAGAAAAGACAAAAATAAGCATTTTAGTCAAGTCTTCATTTTCTAAATTCCTTATATCCAAGCCTAAAAACATTACCTGCTGCAGACTGAGACACATAAACTTGTGGACTCTGTTGTTGCTGGGCAATAAGGGAAGGCATACAGCTTAACTGTGAAAAATGACTTGCAGAAGGCAGGCTGCTTGTCTGTAACTGTTGAGGTTTCACTTTACAAATATTTGGAGGGTCCGATGTGGTTGTAGATTTTGTACTCAAAGAAGAGGTAGTGTATGTACCAGCTCCTACATTTGGGGAAGCAAATAAAGGGAAAAATAGAACATATTTAAAAGTGTTGCTATTGCTCACAGTACCAAGCAGAAACTGCAAAATTAATGTTTATACCCATCATGTACTTATATACTGCTTTAGGCCAAAAGTAGATAAGGCGGCTTATAAAAGAAAATAATAATTATCACCAAATGCAAATATGACTAGGAAATATGGAATAATATTAACAATAGAAAATTAAAACTAGAAAGAAACAAAACACAAAATTTATAAAATGAGGCTGAGAGCCTATATGACTGCTATGGTTTAGCCAGAAATGATCTGGTTTTTATCATCACAAAGATTTGAATAGGATATATAATCAAGAGCTTCATTCATTTATGACCATAGATATAAGGACACAAAAGGAAAAAGTGCTATACCTTAGGAATAATTATGAATATACACGGACCTTGAGAGATCTCAATTAGTCCTACAATGTCACATCAACCTAAGGTTGGATTTCTCTCTCCTGCAAAAACTGGCACATGTTGAGGCCAGAAGTACAAGACCAGCCTGGGCAACATTGTAAGATCCTGTCTCTACACAAAATTAAAAAATAAGCTGGGCATTGTGGTGCCTGCAGTCCCATCTTTTACTTGGGAGGCTGAGATGGGAAGACTGCTTGAGCAGTATGAGGCTATTTGAGACTGCAGTGAACCGTGATGATGTCACTGCACTCCAGCCTGAGTGACAGAGCAAGATACTATCTCTTACAACAAGAAAACACAACCCCAAAAACAACTAACCAAAATAACAAAAACAAAACAAAACCACTTGGCATACAGTAATATCTTTAAAATAAATGAAATAAACTACTTAATAGGTAAATAGAATTATAAAACTTAGGTGTTAGGGTCAATTACTTTTATTGATTAGTGAGCTATAATGATTATACTACTGGACCAAAATGTCAATACTAGCATTTGATTAATATAGTTATCCTTATCTTTAGATGATGTTCCACCTGAGAGTGGACCAAAATTCAAGTGCTTCTATCCTTCTAGTTAATTATCTACCAGTTGGATGACTAGGCAATAGGGCCCTGTTAAAAAAAAATTATCCTAGTCAAGCATAGTGGAGGAAATCTAGACCAGGTTAGTTGGGTTCCAAAGAAAGAACCAGAAACCATTATTTCCAGATCTTCCTATCACACTCTCCTGTTCCCTTTATACCACCTTCACTAACTGTCCCCATCCCAAAATAGACTGGGGCTCAAGCTAGTCTAGTAAGCATAAGCGAAGATTCCTTGGCAAATGAGTGGTGGAGGAATGCTAGGGTTTTAAAGAGAAAAGAAATATAGTTGCAATACAGTTTGATTTAAAATTTTAATGCAGTGTAGAATCTCAAGTTTGTGTTAATACATACTTCTGATTACAGACATTATCAAAATAACTGTAGTATAACCCAAAGACCAGCCTTTTAGTACCTAAAAACAGCATGGTGGGCTGGAATACTGAAAAGCAATACTGAATGAGAACCAGTCAAACAAGGTAATTTATATCACTGGAAAGGAGCTTCCTACTGCTTTGGAAACAGATAATATTGAGAAAGCTTGAAATGAAATTTTATTTTTTTCAGCAGAAGAAACTTGGTTCTACATATGGTAAAAGAAAAACAGTGTACTTTTCTAGAGTCAAGCATTTTGGAAACATCTGTGTTTCTTTAAGAACTATCAAGCCTTCAAATAATGAGACAGTTGAATGAAAAAACTGCACACTAGTAAAAATTTAAGAAAATCTAAGGAAAAAAAGCAAGAAAAGCACCTTCTAACTTTGGGCAACGATGGACTGTCCGAAAAATCAAACTAAAACAAACCAAACCACAGCCAATTCCAATGGATTACATTACTCAAATAGCAGAGGATGAAAATTCTCTGTCCCTAACTCTTCACCAGAAAATATGTTACCTCAATAGGTTTAGGCCAATAGCTCCCTCAAAACAGATACTGATTGCAAAGCATTTAAAAGAGGTATGATTCTGTGTTATTTTTGAGCTGATTTAGTTAGTTGTATATACATAAAACATGACGATCAAAAGGTGAACTTCCTAGAAAAACTTAGAGGAAAATGACATTTTAAAAAGCGATTACTGGCTAGGTGTGGTGGCTCATGCCTGTAATCCCAGCACTTTGGGAGGCTAAGGTGGGAAGACCAAACACTACTTTTTTTTGGGAGGGCTGGGGATAGTAAACAAGAGATTATAAAACATTTTAAATAATGTAAGGTGTTTAAAGAAACAATACAAAAAAGTTCTACCTGATAGTGATGTTGTGGGAGTGACTGAAGCAACAGGAATTTGGGGCATGGATGCACTTGAGAAAGAATTGTAATTAGCAGTGGTTGGTCCACTGGTACTACTGCTGACTCCAGTTGCAATAGGAGGTGCTGTGGAAGTTACTGGAGACCCCTTTTCCCTTACATTTGGAGAATTCTCCCATGCCTTGCGTGCAGACTCCATCTGCAATAAAACAGACATTTTTATAGCAAAACAAATGATGTTAATACAGAATATACATACGTATATAGATGTATTTAAGTGCCAAATATAACCTTTCAAAAACTGCACACACAAAAAAAATATTTAAAGAATATATAAGACCCTAGGGATTTCCGACTTTCCGTTTGCCTCTTTATCTTTGTTCCATTACTCAAATTGGGAGTGTGAGAATGGGGCTTAATTATGTTTCTAGAGAGAACTTGTTGATGGTTTTGGAAAACAAGTCAAGTGTACTTTAAAGTCACAGCTGCTGTATCATTTAAACATGAGCCTCTATCCCTACCAGTGAATAAGGAAAGGCCCTCCTCAGTAAATATCCATTCTCTCCATTTTTTGTTTGTACTCCAGTGCTTCTTAAATGGCAAATGGCAGGCATCTTTTGGTTGGCTGCTTCACGCTCAGTGTTTTAAAAGGCAATGTAATAGGTTTTAGGCTTGAGTGCAGTAGAAACACTTTTTGTTTCACATCCAGATCTCAAGTAGTTCATGTACCAGACATAGCCATTTGCATATATGACTCCTGGTTTTAGCTCTATTTTCTTCTTCTACTTTCTCATACGGCAGAAATTGGCCTTATTTCAATCTATAACAGCACTATTCAGTAGTTTTCAACAGACATATATGTAAATGCAAATCAAATATGTAATTTTAAATTTTCTAGTAGCCACATTTTAAAAAGTAAAAACAAAGAGATTATATATTTAATAACATTTAATTCAACCCAATATTTTTAACTAAAACACTAATCAACGTAAAACTGCCATTTTATAAATGTTTTAGATATTAAAATTTCAGATGCAGTATATATTTTATTTTACACTTTAAGTATACCTTAATTTGGATTAGCCACATTTCAAGTGCTCAAGAGTTACATGTAGATCCTCAGATATCTTAAGGCTACTTTAACAAGAAGGGAACAGATGCATACATAGGTTTTGAAGTTTCTAACACTATTAATCAAAACACTGAGCTGAAAATCCAACATAATCTGTAAGATACACAGTTGCAATGACTTATGTGAGAGGAACATCTTCAAGTAACATTTTTAATACCACTGTTAGGAATTTTGTGAGTCCTTAAAGTATCAATTTCTAAAATTTTATTTTGGTTAGAAGAATTTATTAAATAGTACATATTTTACCCTGCCTTCCTTTAAAAGCATGCTATTCATAATTTAGCCTTTTCTTAGACTAATTGTTATCACTGCATATTTACAATACAGAACACTTTTATATTTGAGAAAAATTTAAAATCTTTTCTTTTCCTCAAAACCACCTGGTTGATTTCAAGTGTGTTTCATTTTAAGATAAAAGTCTTAGGTGGTATTTAGGAAGCAAGCTATAATGTAATTTACCTGTACCATCTGAGATTTTGTGGTTTAGGGCAAGCAGACAGACTACAATGTCTTTCATGCCAATTTAGTTTTACTGAGAACATATAAATTATTAAGTTATAGCTAATCAAACTTACATAATACATAGGCCACACGTATATATACAGGTCATACGTTTGACTTGATTCCATTCCTTAAGCAGATATGTAAAGTTTTTATTTTTGGAAATACAGTGAAACTAAAAGGACAAATTATTTAACTACACTCATTTTTTCATATTTTGTCAATGATGTCCATAGTAAACTTAATGTTGTCAACAGGTTCTTGGAAACTGTGACTTTAAGCACAACAATGTATAATCGATTTTTCTCATAAACTTTAGAACAAAGTGGCACTGAACCAAATGACGCTATTCTACAGATCCACCATACACTGTTTTGCTTAAAGCTTCAGTTTCAAGGAACCCACTGATAATAAGTAAGAATTTAATGCATAATAACTTTTCTATGCTTTATATATTACTCCAATAAAAAGGAGACGGCAGAGGAAGTAAAAATAAAGAAATCAGAGAGTTTTAAGCTAATGTAATTTGATTTAATTCTTAATATATATATATTTCTTAATGGAACGTTAAAAACATGAGCGAAAGGCAAAGTTGACTAGGTATTCTAAAGAAATAAATACTGGCTTAAAAATAAGGATGACATTATATTTGCTTATGTGAAATTAATTATTACTTTGCTAGTGTAATGATAAAAACCATATAAGTAAGACTAAGTAAGAAACACAGATTGAGACAGTCATTCTAGCAGAAAGACAACAGAAAAGGCTGAACAGGAATTGGCGGCAAATAGTAAAGACTGGGCAAAGACAGGGATGACACAAAGCAGAAGCTGTTGTCTTATAAATTTTATGATCTCAAACTTCTATTTGTTAAGCCTCTTGCAAAGAAGCTGGGCAGAGAGGGAAATGATAAGGGGACAAAAGTAATATGAGTCCAAAATGAATACTGGCCACACTGTAAAACAACAATGTTCCTGCGACTTCTACTGAAGACCATCAGAGAGATCCACTGTCAACCAGTGCAACATTAGGAAGCCCTACTATATTAGAGATTAAGAACTTGACTGGATTATGAACAAAGAACACCAATGAGATAAACAGACTTAAAAAAAATCTTCCCTTGGTCAGGTGTGGCAGTTCATACTTGTAATC
This sequence comes from Lagothrix lagotricha, assembly GCA_963574225.1. Lineage (NCBI taxonomy): Eukaryota > Metazoa > Chordata > Mammalia > Primates > Atelidae > Lagothrix > Lagothrix lagotricha. The sequence continues at coordinate 20,998 of CAUYNB010076594.1, forward strand.
CCAATATTTTGGGAGGCCAAGGTAGGTGGATCGCTGGAGCCCAGAGGTCAAGAACAACCTGGGCAACCTGGTGAAACCCCATCTCTAAAAAATAACTTTTTTTAATTAAAAAAAAAAATCCTCCCTTAATTTCATGTTTGTACTTTTTAAACTACTGAACTGATTTAAAATGCTCTCAAACAACTGTAAAAAATCATTAACATAGCTCAAAATTACAACAGGATATAAAAAGCCAAACCTTTTTGATATCAAAAAGCACTAAATCTCTTTTGTTCTCTTATTAAACAATTATACAAAAAAATCAACTGAAAATCTTCTGATATCATTTATAAAGTATACTCATCAATTATATTCCCATAAAATGATCATACTATGTCCGTTAAATTCACACATAACTTACAGGAAAGAAAACAACTAACATTCTTACTATTATCAGTACTTAATATTTTGGTAACAAATCATAAAAACATGGAATAGCAAGACTGTATTTTTTGTATATAAACCCATATATTCAAAAATTATTAAGATCTGTGGGAGGAACTTAACACAAACATGGAAAAATACTCTCCTGTATTTTTAAGACAAACTTCACAAGCATAATAGGCCTCACTTTAAATATGAGGATATCACATAACCGCTTCGTGGTATCAGAAGCTAATAAAACTTGAAGGTATAATTTGACAGAACTCTATTTCCTCAGTTTAGTATTGTTGCTTACCACATAAATCTAGTAAAAATACCACACGAATATAGTTAACTCATGTCCCCTTGCATGTAACAATTAAGGACTCTTAGAGATGGATGTTGTACATACCTTGAAGGTGAGGCTGAAAGTAGTGGGAGGAACTGAAGTTAGGCTGGAGCTCTGTTGTATAGTCTCCCTCTTAGGGAGGGGAAGGGTATTGGGCAGGGGCACCTGAAAAGGTAGACAACACATATCACAATCTAACCATGTCTACTATGAAAGCCCCATTAAAGACAATGCTAAGGGTAGTGTTTATTTTTCATCAGAGCTAACAGAAATATGTGATTACCTAAGAGTCACATTGTGTTTATGATAGTTTGTAATTAAGGATATCTAAGATAAAACTTCTGAAGAGAAATTATTATCTGCCTTTTTATAAATAAATTGGCAGAAAAAGAATCTGTCCCAGATGTAAGGTGTACACTCAAAAGGCAGTGCTTCTCATAGTTTAATTTGTACATAAATCACCTGAAGATGCTGATAAAATGCAGATTCTAATTCAATTGGTCTAGGTTAAGGCCTGAAATGCTGTGTTTCAAACAAGTTGCCAGGTGATGCTGATGCTGCTGTTCTATAGGCTGCATATTGTGTAGCAAAGCTCTAAGGAATAAAGCCTTCACCATACATGGGGCATCGATTTTAACATTAGATGTTAAAATATCTAATTTTAAAAATGTCATATTTTAACATTAGATATTTTAACATCATATCTAATGTTAAAATGACATTTTTATCGTCATGTCATATTTTAACATGACGGTAAAAATATTAAAAATTAATCTCTTTCCCGCAATATAGCAAACTTTTTTACAACTAGATTCAAGAACAAAAGTAATCTTGGGAACAAAATATGGACTATTAGCACTACCTCATTACAATAAAACTGTTCTGCTATAGTAATAAAATTATTGTGGCAAACCTTGTTAGAAACCTGAAGATATTAGAAACTCACTGCCTTTATCTCTGGATCTTGGGACTTTATAATGTATTATTACACGTTTGTTTTGGATGGTTCACTCAGTAGTTCAGGAAAAATAACTGGGATGCTTTAGAATTTTAAGATAATCACTTTGTGACACTATGGACTACCTAATGGAGATTCTTTCATAAATGTTGAAAGCATTTACGCTATGATAATCCAAAATGCCACCTGCATTTAATCTTCAAGACATTCGAGATACAAGATGATTGTACTATTAATACTAACCAACATGCATCAGTTAAGACTGCAAAAAAAAAAGTATATTAAGCCTCAATAAAAGAAACAAGCCATTTTTCAAGTATGTTTTTTTTAAAAAAAGAAAAAAGTTCTGGCCAGGTGCAGAGGCTCATGCCTGTAATCCCAGCACTTTGGGAGGCTGAGGCAGGCAGATCAACTGAGGTCAGGAGGCCAACATGGCAAAACCCCATCTCTATTAAAAATATAAAAAATTAGCCGGGTATGGTGGTGAGCGCTTGTAATCCCAGCTACTCAGGAGGCTGAGACAAGAGAATCACTTGAACCCAGGAAGTGGAGGTTACAGTGAGCCGAGATCATGCCACTGCACTCCAGCCTGGGCGACAGAGCAAGACTCCACCTCAACAGATAAAAAGAAAAAACAGAAAAGTTCTATGTATAAAATGAAACCCCCAAACAGATGAATGAAATAAAAAAGGACATCCCAAGAGGTCCTAAATGTTTTTCCATGTAAGTTATTTGTTTTTAACACTATATTGAGTTCAGAATCACCAACACACTTGGCAGAAGTAAGCAACACTGTGAAAATCCTTCTAAACTGATGACCATTTATAAAGCTCCCTGACCCAAATTGATCTTTCTGCTTTCAAATATACCCTGGCTACACTGCTAACAACAGCATGCAGACTGTTCACCTATACATGAGGCTGGGTCTCTTGCCCTCAGTAGTTATCAGTATATAAGTCGCTCCATTATTAGCCTTATAGATCACACAGAAACCATCAAAATGCTCATCTGGATATTTTCAATGAATTTTTAAGAGTTCTGAGAATAATAATTTTTTCTTCCTTGTTCATATTTTATAAATCATATTTTCAGAGGGTAGTTTGGCAAAAAGCATCAAATATTTTCTTTAAAAACTACTATCATAGATATATATATTTTTTTTAATGAGAAAAAACACAAAGTATAATTAAACTTTACTGAGATCTTACTAATTGAATATTTGATAATCTAGACAGTCACATCACAGCACTTAAACGGAAAGGAAGTCTTTCTCCTTCCCAAGTCTTCCATTATTTTCCACAAGAAGGTATAAGAAGTTAAAAAAAGAAAAAAATATATTTATATTTAAACCACTCTCATAAAGGTGGCCGGGGCAGGGGCGGGGAATGGGGAGGAAAGTTAAACAAATCACATTAATCAGCTCCTAGAGAGCTCTCAACACCAAGAAAAAATGCGTGACTCATTCCTTTCTATTCCTTTTCTCACATTTAGTACAGTCCTTCAGCTGAACTACAAAAATTGGATTAAGTGACTCCTAATGTAGCTCACCTTTCTAAAATTCCATATACTTGATGCTAGAGGGAAGAATAGAAAGCATAGAAGAAAAGTAAGAAGATAATAAAGATTTTTATACTCAAAATGATAGTTAAAGCTCTTTGTGACAGATCTTTAAATATTTATCTGTAAAGGATTTTCTTTTAAAAAGGATGATCAAGATTTTAGTCTGATAGCCTTTGCTTATTATAGAAGGCTATATTTAAAACAGAGAACACTAACCACATTTCCATCACACCTGACCTCCAAAATAAGGACCATACAAGTAACTTCTAAAATGTTCTTCTCAATAAATGACACCGTGTAACTATGGCAAGCTACCTAATGTTTCTGGGCTGACAATTTTTCATCTGTCAGTCAGTGAGCTAAGCAAAATGATGAACTGTACAGACTTTTTAACACAACCTTGAACTGTATTAGTAATATAGTTGCTCTGGAAAAGTAGGTCCTAAGTTACAACATGACTTAACATCATCTTAAAATAGAGCATCTCAGAGTGAGTGGCATACTTATGTATACAATACATTATAGCTCAATCTATACAACAAGAATGTTGTTGTTAACACGTTGTGGTTTTTCTTTTCCCTTTTTTAAAGACATACTTGATTCTTTGGGAATTCTATAGTTGTGGTTTTAATTTTTAGTCATCTTAAGTAAGTTAGGTTTCACTGAATTATAAAAAGGTTTTGTGTAAGAACAAAATCACCAACCATTCATGTTGAATTTGTAAAATGTGAAAGCTAAAAAAATTCTTATCAATACCAGGTTAATAAGATTAGTATTTATGGAAAAAAAGCCTACACACCACAAGCCTCCATCTTAAATGAAAAGCAGATGGCTTCAGAGGAAAAATTAAAAACTCAGCCTTGACTATTTTTTGCTAATTATATTACAGTGCTCCTAAAAACAAATTTACTAAACTCTTTCTCTGAGTTAAATACTGACCACTACAGTAAATAAAACATGAAGTAATATACTAGATAATAATAGCCAGGTTCCTATCCAAACTTGCCACATCTCAGACTGATTACTTACATTATTAACCAAAGTATCCTCCATCTTTGTATTATTAGTAGCCACAGTGTTAGGTAGAGAAGAAGAAGGTGTAGTATAGTCTGTTACAGACTCCTGTGAAGCAGTAATAGAAAACAAACACATTTGAAACTGAATTAATTGCTCACTATTTTTTTTTTTTTTTTTTTTTTTGAGTCTTGCTGTCACACAGACTGGTGTGCAGTGGCACAATCTCGGCCTCACTGCAACCTCTGCCTGCCAGGCTCAAGTGATTCTTGTGCCTCAGTTACAGAAGAAGCTGGGATTACAGGTGTGAGCCACTATGCCCAGCTAGTTTTTGTATTTTTAGTAGAGATGGGGTCTTGCCATCTTGGCCAGGTTGGTCTCAAACTCCTGGCCTCAAGTGATCTGCCTGCCTCAGCCCCCCAAAGTGCTGAGATCACAGGCAGGAGCCACCACACCTGGCCAAATTGCTCACTTTCTAATGATAGTCTAATAGTTGTAAAGTTGTTTTGGAAGAAAGCAGGAGAAAAGAGCAGACTTTAAAGCTCAACTCACTCTATTAATCAACTAACAATGAGATAATTTCAACTACTCCTGCATTCTTGTGCACTTAGTATTAGGTGACTGTCAATAGTACCAAATATTTATTTCTATGGGTTATCTTAAATAAGTTAGGTTTTTAAAAGAACCTTTTATGTGATTCCCACATTCATTCTATAGCTTACTATCAATTACCACAATCTTAGTTGTTGCAATTAATTAGGTTTTAGGGTATACTCCTTGTTTATTGTCACGGATCTCATTTTGAAATATGGTAGAGTAGGACCACATAAACTATTACTTTTATGAATTCAATCGTATGGCAATTTAAAAGGGAATAATATTCAGATAATATAAAGAATTACATGTAACTTTTTTCTCAGTTGAGTTTATGTCCCAGAGTCAACATAAGATGGCAGATGTTTGCTATTCCGAGTGTCAGTTCCCATAGTCAAACAACATCTTGTCTTAATGAGTACTTTTAGATACACATTTCATTCAATGTGGCCCCTAAATGTGAGTCAACATCCAATAGTGAGTGCTTAACCAAAGAAAGAGTAATCTGTTCCAACTATGAAAGAAAACTGGCTATAGCGGAGTTACTAAAAGTCTGCCTTATTTCCTGGTGTTAGAATGTCATCAGTGGGCAAGATAAAGTTCCACTGTAATTCTATTAATATATTAAAAGTCATAGTGAGCCATTTTTCAAAGTATTCTGATTTTGTATAGACATTTTTCACTTTAAGCTACTCAAATAGTCCAGAATTTAGAGTAAATTTCCTAAAAAAATAAAATAAAATAAAATAAAATTTGCTATAAAGAATTTCTTTAGATTACACATGAAAACCATGAAATAAAATCTTTGCAGAAATAATTTAGAGTTCTATCAGCAGGGGGAAAAAAAGCATACCATTGCTGTTCTTCCCATTCATCTTAGAAATGGTTTACGTCTATTGAACTGGCAGTCCCTACATGTGGCTTACCTTTGAGTTGGTACCATATTCTGCGGATGATACCGAGATCATTGTTCCTATTTCAGAAGAAATTTCTGAGACTGCTTTAGTTTCCTTTGTCGTGACAGGATCTGTACTTCTGACTGTAGCAGGACTTGCTTTCTCCTGTCCTTCTGGCTCCACCTGTTGGGCATCTTTTACTTTTCTATTTTTTAATGAACGTTCCTTTCCAATGGGACCAGGCTTATGTTCTTTGTTTTCTACTGGACTCAAATCTGGAAGCTAAAGTCAAATGTTTATGATAAAACTATGTTTATGATAAATATCTTTCATCATTGCATCACAATCAAAGATATTCATTCACTGAAACTAAGTTCAATTTTAAAACTATTATGCTCTTCGTGTCAGTGGCCTTCACAAAATTTTATCTGGATTATAAAGTATATTTACCTTCTGGGCTTTGATAGGTCCTGCCCGTGGCTGCTTCTGTCGCTGTTCTTTAGGTTCAGGGATCTTGTCAGTAGATTTTTCCAAAAGCACAGGAACAACTTCATTTTCATTTCCATTTGATGCAGGAGCACCAAACTGAATTGTGTCAGTTCCAATATCGAGTCCACTTTCTTGACCATTCTTGGCTCCCTAGAAGAATATTTGAAAACTTGCTTGCCAAGCATAGTTCAGATGTGACTGATTTATGAAGCACCATATAGTTTAAGCACAATAGAAGGTTTAAAGAAATCTACATGTCAACTGAGACTGACATTAATTATATTTTAGGATGATAATTTTCTCTTAACTGCTGTTTATCTGTGCTAGAAAACAACTGATAAAATGAAACAAGGATAAGACTTGAGTTTTTAAAGTCCTGGCTCTCATGAATGTGATCATGGGCAAAGTACAACTTCAAGTTGTTTACCTCATTTAAAACAAACATAAAAGCAACACACAAAGACACCACTACCAACAAACAGATTAATGAACTCGAAATAAAAGACAGTAATAACAGTGTCACCTACTTCTCAGAAATCTGCTTTGAAAATAAAATTAAAGAAATATATATACTTTGTGATGGGTAATGTAAAGCACACATCTAAGCAATCAATCCATAAACGGCTAATTTGGGCCAGGCGCAGTGGCTCATGCCCATAATCCCAGCACTTTGGGAGGCCAAGGCCGGTGGATCATGAGGTCAAGAGTTCAAGACCAGCCTGACCAACGTGGTGAAACCCCGTCTGTACTAAAAACACAAAAATGAGCCAGGCGTGGTGGCGTGCACCTGTAATTCCAGCTACTCAGGAGGCTGAGGCAGGAGAATCGCTTGAACCGGGAAGGCAGAAGTTGCAGTGAGCCAAAATGACGCCACTGTACTCCAGCCTAGGCGACAGGGCAAGTCTCCCTCAAAAAAAAAAAAAAAACAAAAAAAAAAACCCACCCAAAAACCAAGCTAATTTGTTGAGTACCTTCTCTGTGCTAATCAGATGGTAGCATTAGTATAACTGCACAATTTGCATTCTAGCAGGTGAAGCAAATAAGGAACTAAAAAGTCAGAGAAGGAATATGCAAAAACAAAATAGGGTTAAGAGACCAGTTACTTTAGACTGATAGACAGAGAAAGCCCCTGAGGAGGACACACTGACACTGAATCTAAAAGACAAGATGAGTGGAAAGAGTTTAGGGAGACCACATACCTAGGGTAAAGGTCAAGAACAAAAAAGGTCAGTGAGGCTGAAGCAGAGCAGGTATGGAGAACAGTGGTAGAAGATAGACAAGTAGGACGTTAGGTGACCTAGGGCTTTGTTACAACAAGTAATCTTTTCATGAAAAGACAAACATAAAAAACAAAATTAGGATCAAAATTCAACTACAGCTTGGTTTAATAACTGAATCACAAAATACAAAAATAAAAAATAAAAAAAATTTTAAAAAAAATTTTTTTAAAAAGAATAATAATTGAATCACTACTCCATGTCATTTTTGGCATTCCTAAACCTAGCATGGTCAATTGCTACATAAGGTTAATGTTGTATCTACCAGGATGTAATGTCAAGAGCATGAACAAGGCATGTAATTCAGATTTATTTCTAATATCTAAATAGTCACCTTCAAATGCAGTCATGTGCCATATAATGGTGATGTTTAGCCAATAATGGACCACATATACAAGCGTGGTTCCGTAAGATTATAATAATGTTATTTTTACCATACCTTTTCTACGCTTAGACACACAAATACTTAACATTGTGTTACAACTGCCTACAGTATTCAGCATAGTAATATGCTGTATAGGTTGTAGCCTAGGAGCCACAGGCTATACTCTATAGCCTTGGGATGCAGTAGGTAATACCATTTAGGTTTGTGTAAGTAGACTCCACAATGTTCACACAATGACCCATTTCTCAGGATATATCTCTGACATAAGGCAACACATGGATGTACAGGCAAATACTGATGTAAACTGGAATAAAAATTTCTTTGCTTTAGTCAATGTTGAAATTCTACAGTCAGTTAAGTGTACAGTTAGTATTAGAAAAGAAAATGATGCAGTAAGTAGACTGTGAAGGCTATTAACTGTATATACAAAAATGTTAAGTAAATATTTAAATAAATAGAAAACTGTCAAGTTAATGACTATTAGAAAATGTTATATCCTTCAAAACAAAAGTGTTTATGAAATATACATAATACAAAGAATGACAAAAGCTTAGAAAATATTATAATATCAAGTCTTTGTAAGGCTAGTTGTGTAACTAGCATTGATAACTTTAATCATTAAGATCTCTATTTCACTGGAATAATCTAAGAGAAACTCCATTAGGGAATTCTTTCCATCCTATGAAATGTCAACTTTGTTAATACAAAATTTCATCATGAGGAAAAACTCCAAAATTATGTATGACATTCACAAAAAATCATCTTCTATCCAGAAAACATAAAGAAAAGATAACAAAGAAAAAAGCAAGAGTATCACCTGGGAAGTTGTCAGAAATTTAGTCAAACCTCAACCCAGACCTGATAAATCATGAACTATGGGCAAGGAGCTCAGCAAGCTGTTTTAACTGCCCTCCAGGTTAATTCAGAGGCATGCTAAAAGTTTTGTTTTGCTTCCGAGATGGGATCTTGCTCTATCACCTAGGCTGGAGTACAGTGGCACAGTTATGACTATTGAAGCCTCGACCGCCCAGGCTCAAGTGATAGTCCATCCAACCTCAGCCCGAGTAGCTGAGACTACAAGCACATGTCACCACACCTGCCTATTTTTGTTGTTGTTGTTTAGTAGAGACAGGGTCTTGCTACATTGCACAGGCTGGTCTCAAACTCTTCGACTCAAGCAATCTTCCCATCGCGCTAGGACTACAGGTATAAGCCACCATACCCAGTCACACTAAAGTTTTAGGGAAAACCCAGCACACTGACCCCATTGATGCTGTTAAAAGCCTATTCCTACCTCTGATGAAGCAGCTGATCCAAACGATGTTAAGGGCTTATTCCATGCACTGACTGAAGGTGGCTGTGGTGGACTAATGGGACCTACTGAAAAGAAGAAGCCATAAAAAACATGACCATTAATATTTAGAGTCTAATAATCTTTAACCATTTAACCCTTTCCTTAATCTCCTAATCACTTTTCAAATCACACTTACGAAGATTCTTATGTATCAACATACAGGCATACCTCAGAATATTGTGGGTTCAGTTCCAGACCACTGCAATAAAGGAAGTATTGCAATAAAGCAAGTCACACTAATTTTCTGGTTTACCTAGTGCGTAACAAAGTTATGTTTGCATTAGACTACAGTCTAATATGTAATAGCATCATGTCTTAAAAAAGTTACATACTTTAGTTTTTAAAAAGCTATTGCTAAAAAAGAAGCTAATCATCATGTTAGCCTTTGGATCGTAATTTTTTTTGCTGGTGGAGTCTTGCCGGTAGAAATGTTGATGGCTGCTAACTGACGAGAACGGGGTTGGCTGAAAGCTAGCATGGCTGTGGCAGTTACTTAAAATAAGACAACAATAAAATTTGTAACATCGACTGACTCTTCCTTTCATGAATGATTTCTCTGTAGCACGTGATGCTGTTTACCCATAAGGTAGAACTTCTTTCAAAACTGGAGTCAACAGTCTCAAATCCCATTGCTGTTTAATCAACTAAGTTTATGAAACAGTCTAGATCCTTTGCTGTCAATTCAACAATGTTCACAGCATCTTCTTCACCAGGAGTAGATTCCATCACAAGGAACAACTTTCTTTGCATCAGTTATTTCCTCCACTGATCAACTATGAGAGTTACAATCAATGTCTTCCAAACTCCTATTAATGTTGATATTCTAACATCCTCCCATGAATCATGAATGTTCCTAAAGGAATCTAGAATGGTAAATCATTTCCACATGGTTTTCAGATTTCTTTGGCCAGATCCATCAGAGGAATCACCGTCTATGGAAACTGCAGCAAAATGTATTTCTTAAATAATAAGACTTGAAAGTCAAAATACTTCTTGATCCATGGGCTGCAGGATGGATGCCATGTTGGAAGGCATGAAAACATAAATCTTCCTGTATATCTTCATCACAACTCTAGGGTGACTAGGTGCACTGTCCACAAGCTTATCATATTTTGAAGGAAAGCTTCTGAGCATTTTTCCCCTGAGCAATAGGTCTCAACAGTGGGCTTAAAAACAGTATGTATGGGCTGGGCACGGTCGAGTTTGAGACCAGCCTGGCCAACATGGCAAAACTCTGCCTGTCTCTACTAAAAATACAAAATTAGCCAGGTGTGGTGGTACGTGCCTATAGTCCCAGCTACTCAGGAGGCTGAGGCAGGAGAATTGCTTGAAACCCGAGGGCAGAGGTTGCAGTGAGCTGAGCTTGCACCACCACACTCCAGCCTGGGCAACAACAGTGAAACTGTCTCGAAAAAAAAAATTAGATATGCCATTTTGTAAACAGATACGATGCCATCTAGGCTTTGTTGTTCCATTTCTAGAGAACAGGCAGAGTAGATTTAGCATAATTTTCTAAGGGCTCTAGGATTTTAAACGTGGTAAATGAGCACTGGCTTCAGCTTCAAGTCACCAGATACATTAGCCCCTAACAAGAGAGCCAGCCTGTCCTTTTAAGTCAGGCGTTGACTTCTCCTCTATAGCCATGAAAGGCCTAAGATGGCATCTTCTTCTAATACCAGGCTGTTTGTCTATATTAAAAATTTATTATTTAATGTAGCCTCCTTCATCATCTCAGCTTTGGATCTTCTGGATAACTTGCTGCTTTACCTTGCACTTTAATGTGACAGTGATGCTGCTTTCCTTAAACCTCATGAACCAACTTCTGCTAGCTTCAAACTTTTCTTTGGCAGCTTCCTCACCTCTCTCAGGTGTCACAGCACTGAACAGAGATACAGGCCTTGCTTTGGATTAGGCTGTGGGTTAAGGGAATGGTGTGGCTGGATTGACCTGTCTCCAGACCACTAAAATTTTGTATCTGCAAAAAGGCTGTTTTACTTTCTTATCATTAGTGCTGGCTACTGAAGTAGCACTTAACTTCTGACCTATCTTGACTTTCACCATGCCTTCTTCACCAAGTTTAATTATTTCCAGCATTTAAAGTCAGATATATGTTAGTCTTCCATCCATTTGAATACTTAGAGGACACTAGAGGGTTATTAATTGGCCTAATTTCAATATTGTTGTGTTCTTAGAGAATAGAGAGGTCAAGAAGAGGTAGAGATCAGGGAACAGCTGGTCAATGAAGTGGTCAGAACACATAAAACATTTATCAGTTAAGTTCACCATCTTATTTGGCTGTTCATGGTACCCTGAAACTATTACAATATCAAAGATAACTGACCACCCTAACAGATAAAGAAAGAAAAATTTGACATATTGCAAGAATGACCAAAATGTGACACGGAACATGAAATGAGCACGTGCTATTGGAAAAATGACACCAAAATACTTGCTTGACACAGTTACCATGAACTTTTAATGTGTTAAAAATGCAGTGTCCACAAAGCGCAATCAAATGAGGTATGCATGTACAAGTCCCCCCAAACAGTGCCTACTATTTTCTCAACACAAAATTATTTCCATAAAATGCTTGTTAAACATGCTTAAAACGAAAATTTTAAGAAAGAAAGTTAAGAGAGGATTACTGCTTTTTCCTACAATAAAAAATGAGATGGCTAGAAAACACTTAATGGGTATACAAATAAAATTGAAAAGAAATCTCAGTATTCCCATGCCATTCCCCACCCCTCAGTTCTCTTTTGCACACTTACATTTCTTAGAGATATCATTCAGCACAGCTGGTGGGGCCACCTTGTTATCCCATAATTCAGCTGTCAGAGTGCCATGTGACTGTGGGGTCTGGATGGATTTTCCTGTGGCTACATAATCTGTGCCATTAGGTGTTTGAGCTGAAGGCAGCCTGATTGACGGTGGTGGCTGTTTTGAAGACTGTAATGTAGTCTGTAGTGGATTCTGGACTGGTTTGTGGGTCTGTGCTTGAGTCTGGGCTGGGGCAGTGGGGGCGGGAGTTGGGGCTGAGACTGGGGTAGGGGCTGGGGCTGGGGCTGAAGCTGAGGCAGGAACAAGTGGGACTGAGGCAGCTGGGGCTGAGGCTGGGAGAGTTGGTGCTGTGATGATTGGGGCAGCTGGAGAAGAGGCTGCCGGGGCTGGCGTTGGAGCTGAAGTTGGTGCTAGGGCTGAAGCAAGAATGGGAATAGAGGCTGAGGCAAGAATGGGGACAGAAGCTGGGGTTGAAACTGAGGCAAGAATGGGAGTTGGAGCTGGGGCTGAGGCTGGAGCTGAACAAGAGGTTATAGCTGCAGCTGACGTAGAAGCTGGAGCTGAAGCTGAGACTGAGGCTGAGGCTGAAACGGGAGCTAAGTGTGAGGTTTGAACTGGAGCTAAAGTTGAGGCAGTAACTGGAGCTGAGGTTGAGGCTGGAACTGGAGTTAAGGTTGCTGGAATTGGAGCTGAGGTTGAGGCTGAAACTGAAGCTGAGGTTGAAGGTGAAAGTGGAGCTGAAGCTAGGGGTGGAACTGAGGGTGAAGACTGTGCTTGCTGGATCCCTGTAGCCTGTTTTTTGGCAAATCTTGGAGGAAGCTTAGAAGTCTGACTTCTTCCTTTTTCATTTGCATTCTTTTTGTTCCAGACCTTAAAAAATTTATAGGGATCATTTCTGTCAATAATGCAGCTGAAAGCAACAGTTCATAAATGCAATTTTTAACAAAACTAATTCCCACTAACTTGGCTTGTTTACTTTTCAAAATAGGTACTCATACAGCAAAAATGTCAGGATTGCTATTAAGATTTTAAATGATGAGAAGCCAAGATGATATAGAGACAAAAGACAAACAGGTATTACACATTCGTGACATACAGGTACACAGTTTTGAAATTCAAGAACTAAGAAAGTTTGCAGTAAATTCATTTGGCAGCAAACCTTACCTGAGCTAACAAAAATGCTACTTAGTCTTAACTCATATGTTTGCCACAGACATTAATTTGGGCAGTGTGGCTGGTATGTTATGATATACGGTAGATATACTACTATTTTACCTTCCTAAATAAATGACTTCTGAAAATTTGGTTCCAAAGGTTATATGAAATTAAACTGAATAATTTATCTTGATTTGTACTGTGTATTTAAGTGAACTAATATAGATTACAATAAATACCTTAGTAAGCCAGAAATCCAAAATTTACTAGTTCATGACATTTGTGTTCATTAAGCTTCCCAAGATAATTGAAAATCAACTCAACCTGCCTTGGGGCAAATAAGGTGTCCCCAGTATACAATATGTTGTTAAAGTAAAGATAGTCTTTGCTGTAAGTCAAAATATAAGGAGCTATAGTCCTTATATTTTATTTAAAATTTCCTTTGATTCCGGTCAAAATGGTTAAAAGTTGGGAAGATAATGACAATCTTAACACTTGAATAACGAACATAGCCTTGACTTTACAAATAGACAGAAACCTTGACCATTTGCTAAGATACTTTGGGCAACAAATCTAAATAACTAGCAACAAGTTGAAACAAGATTTAAACCTGTATGACTTGTTCTTCTTTCTTTCGGCGTTCCTCATCCTGTAAACGTTTTTGTTGTTTTTTGGATACCACTTCGGTAAAACCATCATCATTCAAATTTGATTGGGGATCTTCAATTACTGTTACTTCAGGATGATCATCAATTATAACAACACCTTTGGGTGTGAAAAAGAATTTAAAGTATTTTGTGTTTCAAATGGAAAGGTTAATAAAAATGTTTAGTACAGTAGTACTTTAACTAGCCAAAGGCCTAGTTTCTGTAACTTATACTGTATATAACCTATTTCCCACCCTACAGCATGGTCATTCATTGTAAAGATTTGAAAAAGATTTCACAGACTTAAAGTTTTAAATAAAAATCCTAAAACTGGCCAGGTGCGGTGGCTCACATCTGTAATCCCGGCACTTCTGGAAGCTGAGATGGGCATATTGCTTGAGGTCAGAAGCTTGAGCCCAGCCTGGCCAACATGGCAAAACCCTGCCTCTACTAAAAATACAAAAATTAGATGGGTGTGGTGGTGCACATCTGTAGTACCAGATACTTGGGAGGCTGAAGCACAAGAATAGCTTGAACCTGGGAGGTGGAGGTTGCAATGAGCAGAAGACTGTGCCACAGCATTGCAGCCTGGGTGATAGAGTAAGACTCTGTCCGAAAAATCCTAAAAACACTTGTTTTGAATGATACAGGTCTTTTTCTTTCCTTAAGTAATATAGAGGTAATGACTTAAAAAAAAAACAAAAAACAAAATTATCCTATGACTTAACCTCTATCTGTTAGCTTCGGATCTGTATAGCGCTTTAAAAGATCTATATAGCATTCTACCTCATTTGCATCTAACCATTCTAAGAGGTGGCTGCTACTATTACTTATCTTTTTCAAAAAATGAAATAAACTGGCTTAGTGCTGTGGCACATGCTTGTAATCTCAGTATGATGGGAGGCCGAAGTGGGAAGATCATTTGAGGCCAGCAGTTTCATACCAGCCTGGCGAACATTGGGAGAGCCTGTCTCTACTTTAAAAACAAACACACAGATAAATAAATATTGTTTTTAAAAATGAAATAAGTTGATTTGTTTAAGGTAAGATGACCAGCCTAGCTGGTCTTATGACTCTTAATGTCTCTGTTTTATGTAGACCCTTGTCTACAGTGTGGAGTCATTAAAAATAAATATATGGCAATGCAGTGAAACCCTGTCTCTACAAAAAATGCAAAAATTAGCTGGGTGCACGCCTGTGGTCCCAGCTACTCGGGAGGCTAAGGTAGGAGGATCATTTCAGCTGGGGAGGTTGAGACTGTAGTGAGCTGCCATCATGCCACTGTACTCCAGCCTGGGAGAGTGAGACCCTGTTCAATAAATAAGCTAATAAATTAAAATAAATGTGTAAGCTGTGTGTAGATATAAGGTGGGATAGGTGAACACATACCAGAATCACCGATGGGATGAATAACTCAAGATCATTTTTCAACTTATTTTCCAACGAACCATTCATTATTATGTTAAAATTATTCTGTATCCCAGTGAGTATGTGAAACATAAATCCATCAATAATATTTCCAAGAAAAATTAGTTAAGGTGATGTAATTTTTTTATTACAGGTATAATGTCTGAACAATTATAAGTGTCAAGAAAGAGTAAAGCAATTTAAATAAATTTAATTTTCAAAAATATACAGTATGTTTTAATTGGAAATTACACATACAATAAAAATATTTTTCTTGGAAACAAGTATACAATTCAGGATGGTGACAACTTGTTAGGTACGGCAACAGGGGAAGGTAAAACTTGTTAGGTATGGCAACATAGGTTTATGATCCAGTAAGTGGTCACAGGAAAACTACCTACAAATAATTCTTCTAAAATAGCTAAAACTTAGCATTAACATAAGGACTGAGAGATGAAATGAAAAATGAAATGAACACTCCTTAGAAACTGGCTGGGCGTGGTGGCTCACACCTGTAATCGCAGCACTTTGGGAGGCCAAGGCAGGCAGACCACATGACATCAGGAGTTTAAGACTGGCCTAGCCAACACGGTGAAACCTCTCTCAACTAAAAATGCAAAAAAAAAAAAAACTAGCTGGCATAGTGGCACATGCCTGTAGACCCAGCTATTCAGAAGGCTGAGGTAGGAGAACTGCTTGAACCTGGGAGGCAGAGGTTGCAGTGAGGCGAGATCACGCCATTGCACTCCAGCCTGGGTGACAGAGACACCATCTCACCCCCCAAAACAAAACAAAACAAAACAAAATTAAAAAAACAAACAAAAACCTTATTACTGTTATTCCATTTTTCTAATAGAAACCTGATTTTGGCCAGGTGCAATGGCTCACACTTGTAATCCCAGCACTCTGGGAAGCACAGGCAGGCAGATCACTTGAGGTTAGGAGTTTGAGAGCAGCCTCGCCAACATGGTAAAACCCTCCACCTAAAGTCTCTAATAAAACACAAAAAATTAGCTGGGCATGGTGACACGCGCCTTAGTAATCTTAGCTATTTAGGAGGCTGAGGCAGGAGAATCTGGGAGGTGGAGGTTGCAGTGAGCTGAGATCACACAACTGCATTCCAGCCTGGTGACAGTGCAAGACTGTCTCGAAAAAAAAAAGAGAAACTTGATTTCAGAAGAAAAAAATCCAGTTGATTCTGATTTATCTAAGGCACTTATATCTCTTTTTTATAATCCTTTTAAAACTCATTAACTCTGTAAAATGAAGCATATTCTCATTTCAATGAAAAGTCTTTTCAAAGGATGTCATGCATACCTTATTTCATGTGGAAAAACCTCATAATTCTAAATTCACCTCAGTTTTTCACTTACACTAAAATGTGTGTGTAAAGCCTATCTTATTATTTCAACTTCCTTAGTTCACCCAATTGCATGTAGCATTTATGGAAATTTGAACACTACTTTCAGTTTCCAATGCCCTCTTCTTTTTAACATTTTAGATTAGAGATATTACTTAAACAATGTTACCAGGAAAAAGAACTAAAGATGACTAACTCTTAAAGATAACTGGAATGAGTTGAAATGAAGAGCTTAATTTCTATCACCACTTCAGAAATATAGAGTCTTAACATAGCAATATTATGGCTGGGCGTAGTAGCTCATGCCTGTAATCCCAGCACTTTGGGAGGCCGACATGGGCAGATGGCTTAAGCTCTGGAGTCTGAGACCAGCCTGGGCAACATGGCAAAAACCCATTTCAAAAAAAAAAAAAAAAAAAAAAAAAAAAAAATTAGCCAGGCATGGTGGCTCATGCTTCTAGTCCCAGCTACTCAGGAAGCTGAGGTTGCGTAATTGCTTGAGTCCAGGAAGCAGATGTTGCAATGAGCTGAGACTGCCACTGCACACCAGCCTGGGCAACAGAGTAAGACTCTGTCTCAAAACAAACGAACAAACAAATGAAGAATTTGCATTGTTCACAAATTTCCAGGTGATGCTGATGATCTGGGGACCACACTTTGAGAACCACTGGTTAAAGATAATGTCCATGAGTTGGGCTCAAATCAGGGCTTAATATGTACAAATAACCACTGGGCAAAAGAAAGAAAAACCTCATCTCTATCTCTAAAACGGAATAACTGCAACTAACCCGACTTTCCCATTGCTACTATTAATTACTACTATCTGGTCTAAACTTAGGAAATCTCTCAATTTTATTCAGTATTTCCAGTTTCATCCAAAGAATGGCAAGTAGCACATTTTACATGTACAAATGTCTATACACAGATATTCCATGTCTGTTTCCTCATCCAAAATTTTCCTGTTGCTTGTGTTATCCTTCACATTTGATCCTCTATTACTTCATGGCTTTCCTAAAATATTTATTCACAGTGACACTGCCCCTTGTCCTACTATTTATTCTCTATATGCCTTATCTTAGATACCAATTTTACCAAGGTCATAACTCATTGAATTTAACATTTCTTTTGTTTTTAATAATACAACATCTATACTGATATAACTAAGAATCTTAATTTGGATTTCTGTGCGTTCTCAAATCTGGCAAAGCAGAGTGTTTACTTTTCTTCCCCTTTATTTTGAAGCATAGTGCAATGCTGCTGGATTATTTTTAACAAAAATTTTATTAGGTGTTCAAGGCTACACTAAAAGCTGGAGCTATCTTAGTTTAAGTTCATAAAGTTAGTGTTTCATAATCAGCCACTATGCGTACCTTGAACATCCAACTCTTTCCTTCTTAGAAGACTTCTTTAATTGTGGCATCTACATTTTAAAATGTAACAAATAAATAAATGAAACGAAAGAAACCTAAGGCATACTTGCATAGTTGTTGAGATCAAATTGTGATAGAGCATCCACTTTCTCTTTGGGTTTTTTAGGACCTGGTTTGGGGTCTTCTCGTTTTTTCCCAGTAGAATCTTTGGAGTTCTTTTGTCCTGTGCCATTAGGTACTCCTTCCTGATGGTGTGCAGAGCTGCCATTGACAAGGTCAACCCCAGTTGTGCCTGCAGACTGGTCATCAAATGGCCTACAAAAGAAATATCTTGAGATGTTACTATTTCCACCTATCCAAACAAAAGAAAAATGCTTATTGGCAGTTTCTAAAGTTCATTCTAAGATAAAACACTGTTGCGATAGAAAACCCTAACTGTAACCAAATAAATATTAGTGACTTTTGTTGAATACAATCTCACTAAAACCAAGTTTCCCAATAAAGCAGACTAGCTCCCTACAGTTCTTTCCAGCAATTAAATTCTACAATTCTAATTATACCAGAAGTTCTTAGAGTCTATTTGTCTATCATTTTATAAATGAGCTAATTAACAGTTTATAGCAGAAAATTTCTGTGATCCAAGCAAGTTCAAAGTATTCACAAATGAATGCTCTCCAAAAGTGGCCAGCATATAAAACAAAAATTTTAAAAAGCATTCCATAATTACAACTATGTACATTTTAAAAAATACTATCAGATTTACACATTGATATAATTACTTAAAAAACCTTTAATATGGAAATAATCCACTTCACAAACCAAATGTATCTCCTACAGTTCTTAACAGTTCTTATTTCCTAAAAGAATACTTTTCGGGTTGTTTTTTTAAAATTTCCAAGTGAAAATGATCGTGGAAAATGGGTTTATTAATTCATTTCCATCTTAGCCTATCGTATTACTCAAGATAAAAGCTTACTAGGTGCCTGGCCATAACGTCAAACATTTGAAGAATGAGTTCATTTCTTCTACATGGTACTCTTACAAAACATCTGATTATAATTAGTCACTACCATTTCTACAGGTTCAAAGCTACTGCTGTCTATCTACATGGCACAAAAATCTTGCTACATAGTTGAGATTTACATGCCACAAAATTCATCTCAAAATTGTCCCTCAGTATTGTTACTTAAAATTCTAATAGTTTGGTTACAGTAAATGAACTATTCTGCTTAGCATTTTGGTTATACTGATTCTCTTGGAATTTTAAAGGGATGTTCAAATTCCAGGTTAAAAATTTCCCTTTTAAAAATTATCTGGAATAGCAAAAATACTTTCCCTAAAGCTGTGGTTTGAATGTATCCCTCAAAATTCACGTTTGGGCAGTAGCTCACACCTGTAATCCCAGCACTTTGGGAGGCGAAGGCAGGCAGATTACCTGAGATCAGGAGTTTGAGACCAGCCTGGCTACCATGGCAAAACGCTGTCTCTCCTAAAAATACAAAAATTAGCTGGACATAGTAGCACACACCTGTAATCCCAGCTATTAGAGAGGCTGGGCCAGGAGAATTGCTTGAACCCAGGGGTCGGAGGTCGCAGTGAGCTGAGTTCACGCCACTGCACTCCAGCTTGGGTGACAGAGTGAGACTCCAAAAAGAAAACAAAAAAGTTTATGTGTTGGAAACCTGGTCCCCAGTGCAGCAGTGGTGAGAAGTGGGGACTTTAGGGAGGTAATTATGTCACGAGGGCTCTGTCCTTCTGAACAGATTGATCCATTCACGGATTAACAGGTTAATGAATGGGTTATCAAGGGAGTTGGTTAATTACCATGAATGGGTCTGCTATAAAAGCCAGTTCTGCCATCTCTTGTGAGCCCCCTCAGCATGTGATAAGCACGCTGCCTTGGGACTTGCAGAGTCTCTACCAACAAGAAGGCCCTCATAAGGTGTGGCACCTCAACTTTGGATTTTGCAGTCAACAGATTTGCAAGAAATACATTTCTTTTCTTTATAAATGACCTAGTCTCAGGTATTCAGTTACATCAACAGAAAGTAGACAAATATACCTTACAAGTATAGTAACCTGAAGTGCTAAGAATGTAAAACTAAGGACCTCAGATTAGTACCATGCAGTCCAAATAAATTCTTAATTTCTTATCAGCTCAGGCTGCAAACCTGGCAATTGGTCTAAAAGCAGGGCACACATAATAACAATTACTTACTAAATACCAGGTATTAAGTACATCAGAAGTATCATCTTAGTATCTTCACACATTAAGTGCTGTTATTTTCTCCCCACTTTATTGGTGAGGAAGCAAAGGGGAAGCAACTAGAAAGTACCAGAGCCTAGATTTGAACCTAGGCATTCTGAATCTTAACTGCTACTTTATAATGTTTTCTAATACTAAAGAAATCAATACTAGCTTACTATTAACCAACACTTTAATCTTTAAAAAAAAAAAAAAAAAAAAAGACCACTGTAGAAAAATTCTTTTTTAAAAAAAATCCATTGCCATGTTATTGGTGTCCTTGGTAGAACAGGGATTTGTTTTCTGTGCCTCTCTCTAGATGACTGTTGATTACAGATTTGCAACTCAAGACAAGAATACAATTTATTCTTAAGGTTCAATACTAATTCTAAAGAAACCAGTATAGAGTGATAAAGTATATGGTTGTAACATTAACTGAAATCTTAGAGGATACCTGTGTAGCACTAAAGGTTTATAATGACAAACTGGGAAAGAAGGGAGAGCTACTCATCAGGTAAGATAACTTACCAAATAAGGACACTGTACATATCCCCCCAAGATGCATAAACTTTCCCAAAGCTACAAGTTTCCAAGGACTCTTCTGGAAAATGTAACTCAGCAGGCAAAGACTCCTAAGACATCTTAACTTCTCTTCCTTAAGTACCCTTAAACTTTGAGAACAGAAAATAAAGCTTTTGGGAAGAACAATGTTTTTTGGTCCTCCATGTAGACTGGCTCCTTACGTAATTCATCAAGAACTCTACTTTCACCTTCTTTAAAGGTGCAAAAGCAACTATGTTTAAAACAAAGTACTCACCCTCTCTTCCCACTTTTTGATGGTGGGCCACTTCTCCTTTCATTTCTAGGACCTGAGAAATTCCTTCCTGATTTGGGTGGACCATTGTTGCCACGTCGATTCTGGCGATCTACTGGTCTCTGACTAGAAAAACTTCTTTTTGCAATTTCCCTCTTTGGAGGCAAAACATTTTCTCCAACCTTTAGAACTGTTTGTGCATTCAAGTCAACATTTTTTTTTTCATCCCTCTCTCGCCTCTCATTGAAATCACTGCTTTCAGAAGCTGTTTCCCATTCTTCATTTGCCTGATCTGAAGAGTTCTGATTAGATAAATCTGGTGTCTTATTCCCCGAAATATCCCCAACAGTATTAACTGGTTCTTGAGTCACATTACTAACTGTGCCATTTGTGGACACCGCTACTACCTCATTTGATTTTGAAGCAGCCTCCCTCTCTCTTAGCCGTCTAAATCGAGGCGGCTTGTCTTGCCTTGGTGGTCGGGTAGGACGCTGCCTTCGAGGCCTTTCTCTAGCTGGGTCAAATTTTCGCTCAAATTTTGGAGGTCGTTTATCTGCTGCTATAGGAATAAACTGCTCATGTCGTCTTGGTGGCTCTCCATCTTCTGGTTTAGGAACTTCTGACTGCCTTGGGTTCCACTGATTGTCCCGATAAGGTGGTCTTCGTAAAGTGGAAGGGCGTGATGGACGGCCTCCAGGATCCCTTCCACCACGCCTGAATGTTCCCCCTCTGCCTCTCCTTGTAGGCTCTCCTTTAGGAAGAAAGCCTGTTTTAGATTTATCATCATCCCTTACATAAGGCTTTTCTAGCAGTCTATTCTCTATTCGAATATGATTATCAGGCTTGAAAGAAGATTGAGGCTTTACAGGTTTTTTGTTTTCAGATCGTTCCTCTCTTTTGGGAAGTTTGCCTTTACTTAAACTGTCCTTGTCACTTGCACTTTCATGAATTTCACTATCTGTGTCGGTCTCTGAACCTCGCTGTCGTCTTCTTTTGGGGACAACTTCAAAATCAGAGCTCTCACTTCGTGTTTCACTTTCTTCTCGCTGTCTGAGAGGCCCTGAGGGTACATGCTCTGCTCTTGGCTTATTGTCTCTGTATTGAGGATAATCTCGAGTGTGTCCTCTACCCCCCCTGCCACGCCCTCCATAAGAACCTCTATAGCTTCGACCTCTGGAGTAATATTCACCTCGGCCTCGACCTCTGTATCCTTGATCTGGAAACCAATCTCTATCTCTAGCTTCTTTCCAGTAGGTCCTGGGAGGCAAAGCTGATTCTTTTTTAACTGCTGGTCTTGAGTCTGGTCGAGGCCTCTCTATCACAAGGTCTTTGCTGATAACTTTCTCAGGTTGTTTTTCTTCTTTGACTATTGGTGCTGCCACAGTCTGCTGGTTTACAGTCTTAACTGCAGGCTCTACCTGAACACTACTCACAGGTTCCAGAGACTTCTCAGTATCCTGAGATGGTTTTTGAGCCAAAGTTGTAGTTTCAGTTGAAGGAACTTTCTCTGCTTCTGCTTGAATTGGTGGTGGAACGGACTGTGGCTGAATCGGTGCTGGTGGCTGAGGTGGTGGCGCAGGAGGAAAAAGATCCTTCTTTTCCGTCTTTTCAGGCTTTACAACTACCTTTTCAGTGACCTTTTCGGCCTTTTCTCCTTCTTTCTCCTTCCTCTGTTCCCGTTCCTCTTTCATATCTCTAAGTACAGGTTTTTTAATGGGACCCGATCTTCTCACAGGTCTATCATTACCTTCTTCCCTTCTGTTGGAGCTTGGTCGTGGGCCCCAACGAGTTTCTGATTTAGATTTATATACTTTTTCAGGTTTTGGTCCTTCAGAAGTTCGTAAAAAGCCTTCCTTTTTTGGTTTCTCCTCTGGCCTTTCTGTTGGTTCTTTTGAATCAATGCATCTGCTGGTTACTTTAGGAATGCTTGCAGATGGTTCATTTCTCTGCTCGTCTGGTTTTTGCGTATGGTTAGATCCATGGGAAACACTTCTTTTCCGGGAAGGCTGACTTTCTACAGCTGAAATCCGCTCCTCCTGAGGAGTGGATAAGGTCTTTTGATCAGGTACTTCAAAACAACCAGATTGATTACTTGTATCAGTATGGTGAGGTCTAACATCTTCCACAGATCTGCTTAAGAACTTTTGCACTTCTGCCTCACTTGATTCTCTGACAAAGTCTGCCTTTGGATGAACCTCCAATTGATTATGTTCCACAGAATAAGCAGCAGTAATCTGTTCCTGATCCAATGCAGCTTCAGGCCTATGATAATACGAATTCAAAGGTATAACCAACAAAGCAATCTTTCCCACATGTAAGTATACAACAAAATAATCCCTCTAAATATAAAACAGAAAACAATGACTCTTAATCATAATGAGAATCTCTCTCTTCATAAAAAGTTTAGAGAATTACTCGCAATAGCCAAGAGGTAACAGCCTAAATATCCAACATCTGAATGGATAAAGAAAATGTGGTATACGCATACAACAGAATATTATTCAGGGGTAATAATAAAGGAAATATTGCCATATGCTACAACATGGATAAACCCTGCGGACATTATGATTAAGTGAAGTAAGTCAGTCAGGAAAAATACCTTACATGAGACATGTAATCAACCTCATCAAAGCAGAAACCATAATGGTGGCTACCAGGGGCTAGGAGTAGGGGGAAATAGGGTACTGTTATGTCATTGGTATAAAGTTTCAGTCACGCAAGATAAAAAAAGTTGTGGAGATTTCCTGTATAATGTTGTGCTTACAGTTAACTACATGGTACTGTATAATTAAATTTCTGTTAGGAGGGTAGATCTAATGTTCTAAGTGGTTTTGCCACTGTTAAAAATAAATGGACTTGGAGCAGTGGCTCATGCCTGTAATCCTTGCACTTTGGGAGGCTGAGGCAGTAGGATCACTTGAGCCCAGGAGTTTGAGACCAGCCAGGGCAACAGGACAAAACTGTCTCTACAAAAAACACAAAAATTGCTGGGTACTCCAGCCTGAGCAAGTTCCTATTTAAAAAAAAAAACCTGCCAATTTCAACATCTAATACCTATAGTCCCAGCTACTCAGGAAGCTGAGGTGGGAAGATCACTTGAGCCTGGGAGGTCAAGGCTACAGTGAGCTGTGATTGCACCACTGCACTCCAGCCTGGCTGACAGAGTGAGACTCTTCTCAAAAAATAAAAATAAAAAATGGAAATAAATAAATGAAGTTTATTCCTTAAGGAAAAACAAAGTTAACACCATGCTAATATGAATTTCTAATAACTTCCACCTAGAATAAAAGAGTACACTAGAGTACGCCTGTCCCAATTAATTACAAATACTTATAAAACATTACCAAAAAAATACTCCATAAAAAAACAGGAAGTTCTAACTGTATGACTATAAATTATTACCACCAATTGTCTGCCACTTCAAAGTTAACTTTGTATTATTGTATTTCTCCTTATTTTGGCCTTAAAAATGTTACCTAAAATACTGTTTTAAAAAAAGTCTCACTGATGGAAAAATTACATCTACACTTTAGTTACTATATAAGTGTTGTAGATATACTTAAATTTCTTCATACCTACTCTACAATAAAGACTTGCCAAGTGGCTGCACATGGTGGCTCAGGCCTGTAATCCCAGCACTTCGGGAGGTCAAGGCAGGCAAACTGCTTGAGCCCAGGAGTTCAAGACCAGCCTGTGCAACATGGCAAAACCCCATCTCTACAAAAAATATAAAGACTAGCAGGGTGTGGTGGTGCACGCATGTAGTCCCAAACTACTCAAGAAGCTGAGGTGAGCGTATCACTTGAGTCTAAGAGGTGAAGGCTGCAGTGAGCCAAGATCGTATCATTGCACTCCAGCCTGAGTAACAGAGCAAGTTCCTATCTCAAGAAAACCCCGCCAATTTTAACATCTAATACTAAAATACAGCATACAATTTAGTACAGAACCATGTTACAAAATGCCCTAATGAATACAGAGAATATATCCAAAGAGTAAGTGTAACATGCTAAATTAAATAGAAGGAAACAAATTTATGGTTCCGTCCCAAATTGGAATGATCTTCAGAAACACCACAGTTTTTCTATTATCAAAATATTCTGTATAGTCTATTAAATTGAAATAATTTATTACCTTATATCCTCAGGCTCTTCTATTGCTTTGGGAGTAGTTGCTTGTTGAGGCTCGGCATGAGGATAGGGATCTGACCCCCACAGCATACGAGGCTCAGAAAGGGAAAGTGCATGATCTCTTGCAGATCGAGCTATATGCTCAAATGACTCAGAATTGTTTGGTGACCCTTCCATCTGGTCTCTTCTCATTAATGGTTTAGGAGGAATCATTCCTGTAACAAAAGTTCAGAAAAAAATTAAATGAGGATTTTGAAAAACGAAAGAAACAAAACACAATAAACATAGAATACAGATTATTAATTGTTACATGGAATTCTCCATATTAAAAGTATTTTTTTCCTAGAGTAAAAGATTGGTGGAAATTAAGGGTTCTGTGAATGAGATTTTATCACTGCTGTTAGATAAAGACTGCATTTAAGAACTGAGGAAGCAAAATAAGCAAAATCACAATGGCGGCCTGTTTTACTTCAAAAGAAAGAAATATGTGTATAAAAATCAGATACCAAGTATTATGACTCTGGACATCAATACAAACATTATAAATTATACCGTAATAACTTTCAGAGAAAATTCTTTTCTGGATTCCATTAACCTATCTTAGTTGGTCAATATTCTACAAAATATGGCACTTAAATTTCCAAATACCAGTATAAATTAAAAAATCAAAACATGATTTGTGATCAGCTTATCATCCCTAAATTTTTCTCTGTAACATTCTGGTAACAGATTATCTAGATTTATTCTGATGTATTCCATAAAAGACTGCTAATTCACTCGTTTTTTTTTCCCCTAACCTATAAAGAAATTTATGTGGTAGGCTGGTAAATGATGGAGAAGGAACTTCAAAAGGAATATATATAACATACGGACAAAAGTAAAATGCTAAGAACACTTTAAAGAAACAATGTAGCCAGTAACAGGTATTGCTAATAAGACAGAGAATTATTTCCATCTGAAAAGTTTTAAATAATACTTACAAAACAGAATCAAACTAACAATTTGTTCTTGCCACATAGGTGATGTGAGTGTCAGACATTTAATTACTCGATGCTGAAAGTTATATAATTTTCCAATTAAAAATCTAGAGGTTTAAGTTTTTCCTAGATTACAACTCTCAAAGGAACTGAAACTAAAAGCAGGGAAAAAACAATTGTGATCCTGTAAAACTATAAATGCAAATTCAACCGACCAGGATGAATGGGTGGAATATCCATAGCAGGTCTTCCTGATATCATTCGAGGATCCATGTAGGACTGCATCATGAGCCACCTTGGATCAAAACCCATAGAAGCCAAATGCTGAGGGTGAGGCTGCATGGGCTGATAAAGAGGTCTGTGTGGTGGAGGAGGGACAGTACCACTGGATGGCTGTGAAGGAACAGTCTGTGGAAGTACACCTTGCTGTTGCTGCTGCTGCCACTGCTGCTGTTTCATCTGTTCCTGAAAAAGTAAGATCCGGTATCTTGAGATTTTAGTTCCACATGATATAATCACTCATATCACAAAATAATGGCCTGTTTTGAATCCTTGAAGGAAGTAAGAGTTCAAAAGATATTTAACAGTTAGAGTTGGCAAAAGACTGAAAGATGAACTAGAACATTTTATCTTTTACTCAAGCACTGTATAATCTATTTTCTAAAAACGGAAGATGGTGTGTATAAATGAGGCAGAAAATAAAAAGGAATGACACAGAAGGTCAGGGTAACTTTTATTTACAAGGAAAAAGAATTTCAAGGGAACTTTGTGTGCTTTATGCATTATAAGTTTTATGTCTAATTTCCCAGACTATTGCGTAATAAACCATCTCAATCACATATACATGATACAATATTTTTATCATTACCTGCTGCCGCTGGAATCGTGGTGGTAAAGACTTCTGAAATTGTTTGAAATAGCCAGATAATACAGCCGGACGAGGTTGAGATCCTGATTCTGGTTCTGTTTCATGTACCACTGGTGTGGCTTCCTTTTCACTGCGATTGCTGTCTTGTCTAGTGAAAATAGGTTCCTCCTCTGCCCAAAGAAAAGGTGAAGGTAACAGTATTCATCTATGACACTTATGAAACACAAAGATATTTACACTAGGATGAAACAGACTGAGGTATAATAAAAGTTAATGAGGAGGAAAATATCTGACATCCCAAAACATTATTTTCTACTTTAACATTGGTAGTTATCAATGAGGTAACATTAGATTATCAAAACCTTAGATTTCCTAAAAGCTGCATTCTTAGAGATGGAGAGCAGAGATCCAAATGCTTTATCATATAAAAATCTATGTTTGATATATATTTCTAAATAATGAAACATTTCCAACTCTACCAATTTTCCATTTGTTTCAATAAACATCAATGTAATTGTCAGTATTTACTGGTTGCTCATTAAAATCTATATAGCAACACAAATTGCCTGTAAGTACTTAAAAAAGAGAGCATCTTGGTTTATTTTATTTATTGAATAAAGGGACTATTATCTGTAAGGAAAACTAATGAGTTTAAGCCTGAAGACAACAGAGTGATCACCAGTTATCTTCAAACATAATTAATTCTAGAATATGTCATTTGTCACACACAATTACAAAGCCATGCTTATTACAAATTCTTTTCTCAAATGACTAGTAATAAATTTAAAATGGAAGTTTATTTCCCAATATAAAAGCATGCTGTTAAGAATCACAATTATTTTTATTGCTTGTATTACATTCAATATTAGGAATGTTGTAAAAGAGTGAGCAGGTCACGGTGGTGCAAGATTGTAGTAACAGCTACTCAGGAGGCTAAGGTGGGAGGATCACTTTAACCTGGGAGTTTGAGACCAGCCTGGGCAACACAGCAAAAAAAAAAAAAAAAAAAAAGAATGTTGAAAAGGGAAAATAATATATTGGAGGAAAAAGAGCCACACAGGCACTGACTTTAAAATCACGTGTGTCTTGAGAACATCTTAGCATTAAAACAAACAAAAAAGTTGTATGTGTCTAGTATCAGAACTGAGGGAAAAAAAATATATGGGTACATCTCACTGATAAGCCAAACTAAAATTATATTGCCATGAGAGAGAAGATATAAAATGTGAATGAAAATAAAGGCACAAATAAAACATATTAAACTATGATAATGTTTTCCTTTCTCTTATAAACACTTTATTTCACTATTTTGGTGTTATGAGCAATCTTCCTAAGTACTTATGTAATGTAAGTCCACTATCAATAGCAAAGTCTCTCTAGATTGGTTAATATGAAAAAAAAATCTGAAATCTTACAGTCTTAACAAAAGATCCATGCAGGTCTTATTTCATTAAAACAAAAAAAGATAAAATATTCATACTCTTACATAAGAGCCAAGTTTGAAGGTAACCCTGAATATAAATAAAAAGTTTACTTGAAAAAACACATTCTTATTATTTTAAGCAGGAGTGCCTTGTAGAAAAGACATATGTCAAGTTAGAAAAGTTATAGTATTTCCACATCAGAAAATAAAACTGCATTTCTATTTTAACTCAAGTCATTCATTCAAACTAAACTTTAATTTTGCCAAGGCTTTATACTATATTTGAATGCCATTAATTAGTCTATAAGCCAACTTGGAGAAGAATAAAAAGTTGATTAAATCTAGAAAAATAACTTTTGAAAAGTATAATTACTCTAGGAAACTACAGTCTAATGGCATTATCAACTACACCATGGAAGCTTGTATGTTTAAACCGGTAAAACAGCAAACCTGAAATTATGAACTAGGTACAGTCATTTAATTATGATAATCCAACATTCTCATTATGCTCCATGCCAGTTCAGTTTCAAAGGTAGTAATATACGTTAACAAATGAGATTGTGCTTAAATGTCTTGGAGTCAGAAAAAGGCAGGGGTAGAATCAGTATATGTGACTATGAAGCCAATGCAATTCTGCAGATAAAACAGAAATAAAGCTCATCTAATAACTGAGAAACACTTTAGGGATGTCTGTTCATATATAAAATTAGAAAACATGGCTCTAGTCCATATTTTGTACTGGAAATGGTATCATAAAACAATTGCTTTTATTTTGATTACGTATATTTAAAATATACAAACCCCAAACTGTCACCAACATAGAGCTCTTTGTAGTTAATAGAAGAGAATGAACAAGACTATCATACCTTTATTACAGCTGTTTTCACTTTCTTGTTTTTCTACTGTGGGCTCTAAATTAGGTTCTCTGGGTTCGATTTTCTCCTCTAATTTCTCCCTTTCCTTCTCTAGCTCACATTCCTTTTCCTGTTCTTTTATCTTTTGTAGTTCTTTTTCCTTTTCTTTCTGCCGTTCTAGTTCTCGGTCTTTTTCTTGCTTTCTTTCCTTCTCCATTTCTCTTTGTTTTTCCTGTTCCTTCTCCAGCTCTTTCTCCTTTTCCTGCTGCCTCTCCTTTTCTTTTTCCCTCTCCTTCTCTCGCTCCTGTTCTTGTTCTTTTTCAAGTTCTTTTTCACGCTCCCTTTCTTTTTCTCTCTCCCTTTCCCTAATTTCCTCTGGAGATGGTTGTTTTTCCAGGATGCCAAGCTTCTCATCCAACCGTTTCAGTTTCTCTGCACAAGCCGCCTTCCTTTGTTCTTCCATTCTTCGCTCTTCCTCTTCACGCCGTTTACGAGCACGTTCTACTGCAGCAGAAATTTCCGATTGTTGTCTTCGTCTTTGCTTCCATATTTCGTCTTCATCAGCTACTTGCTGCTTGGAGGGAAAGGGGCCTGGTCTTCCAGGTACTGCCTGTCTATCTGGAGGTGGATGCTGAAACATTAAAGTATCAGATGAGTGTGACAACTATATTTCTGACTAACACTGGGTATCAGGCACGGAGAAGGAAAAAACTCACAAAAGTATCAGAAATTTCTCTAACAAACATAACATATTAAAATGAAAACACGGCTGGTCCAAGTGCAGTGCTGTTTACAACTAATTTGATCACAACCAGTTACAGATTTCTTTGTTCCTTCTCCAATCCCACTGCTTCACTTGACTAGCCTTAAAATAAATAAATAAATAAAATGAAAACACATAAGATGGGAAATATATCTAGATAATTCACCAAACTAAGACCAGAATAATTAATAATCCAGCTGTCCAATGTTTACTATTACCTATTTATTGTGCCAAACGTTGTTGCTCACTTATTATTTGTTGAATAAAATTAGAAGCACAACACTAAATCTCAAAATCTAAATTTAGAGACAAAGGAAATATAGTGTGAATGCTTTAGAAGCAGCTGCCAGAGCTGGATTGCCTAAGAGAGAGAAATGAAGATATTAAATATCGAAAATAATGGCGTGTGAGCCCTGAGAAAATTAAGGTACAGCTACAGGTGAAAAGTACAGAGCCAAAGAAGCAAAGTGAAGACAGAGCTGTAACGATACCCCAAAGGAGAAGAAATTCCTACAACTTGGTCTGGGTGAAGAAATTTCTATCTTTAGACTGAAAGATTCAGAAAAGCATATCTAGAACCCACAGTGGAGAATGGGAGGATCACCTGAAAGATCCAAGTTTCAATGACTAAATTTTCATTAATGTGTTATAAAATAACGACGAGGTTTAAAATCACTGCTTGCAAAAAAAAAAAAAAAAAAGTGATAAAAAGTTTTTTAACATACTGATTTTAAAAGCTACTAGGGTGAAGAAATCTTAAAAACCCTATGTAACCCAGTTGGAATGCTTACAAAAGATTAAACAATCGTACAATAAAAACACTTGACTGAATATCGTTTTAAATGAACGCAGACTACCATATACTAATAGTTCTATCGTATGCAAACTACTTCATCTCTCTGGTGCAGTTTCTTTATCAACAGCTTACAGATAGCTAAAAAACCAAATACGTAAGTACCTATTTTACACAACTCATTTTCTAGAAGTACAATTTACCTAAAATGTGCTGCACATTTTAAAGTGCCTAGTTTGATGAATTTGGACAAATGACACACCTGTGTAATCAAGGCTCCAATCCAGACATAACATTTCCATCACTCCTCTGGCTCCACCTGTGACCCCAAGCACCCCAACCCTAACCCTGAGTAGTTTCGCTTGTCCTAGAATTTCATACAGATATATACAATTATATTCTCTTTTGTGCTAGCTGCTTTTGCTCAATATAATGGCCTTGAGGTTTTTTATGTACGAGTAGTTTGCTTCATTTTACTGCTGGATAGTATTCCATTGTGAGCATGTTGTTTCATGTATGATAGACATGTGGGCTGCTTCCAGTTTTTAAACTATGACTAAAACAGCTATGAACATTCATGCATATGGTCTTTGTGTAAATGTATGTTTTCATGGCTGTTGGATAAACAGCTAGGAGGAGAAATCCTGTGTCATATGGTAAATATATATTTCATTTACAAGAAACTGCCAAACTGTTTTCCAAAGTTGTTATAAGGTTTTCCAATGTATAAGAGTGCCAGCTGCTCTACACATCCCTGCCAACACATGGTGTCATCAGTCTTTAATTTTGGCTCTGTGGTAAAATCTCAGTGGTTTTAACTTGCACTTCTCTAATAAGTAAAGATATTGAAGATTTTTCCATGTACATGCTGGCCATTCTTACATTTTCTTTTGAGAAACAAATGTTCAAGTCTTTTTATTTAATTATTTGTCTTATTATTCAGTTGTAAGATATTAAATTATATATATATATATATATCTGTGGCCCAGGCTAGACATGGTGGCTCACACCTGTAATCCCAGCACTTTGGGAGGCCAAGGCAGGAGAACTGCTTGAGCTCAGGAGTTCAAGACTAGCCAGGGCATCACAGCGAAACACCATCTCTACAAAAAATGTAAAAAAAAATTAGCTGGGCATAGTGGGGCATGCCTGTGGTCCCAGCTACTTGGTAGACTGAGGCAGGAGACTGCTTGAGTCAGGATCTCAGTGAGCTGAGACTGTGCTCCAGCCTGGGCAACAGAGTGAGACCCTGTTGCAAAAAAAAAAAAAAGGCCCAGATACAAGTCCTTTTTCAGATGTATTAGGAATATTTTTTTCTGTAACATATCTTTGCATTTTTTGGGAGATGTTCTTCAAAGTCCAACTGACCAACTGCTTTTCCTTTCTAATTCATGACCAAGGTCTTATTTATCTAAGAAAACTCTGTCAGCCCCAAGTTTATGAACATCTGATCTTCTATACCTTTTTCTAGATGTTTTAGTTTTAGCTTCTGTGTATACAGAAATGCTATAAAGAGCTTTCAGTGGTTAAGAGGAGAGGGATTGCTGGAAATGACAGTGATAGTTGTGACATGTACAGCTATCACAGTACGGTGATTACAGAAGGTCTGGAGACCCTGACCATGACAAGGATTTCAGGAAAAGAAAATCTGCTAGCTAGAAAGAACAAGTAAAACAAGTCAAGAAGAGCAGTGCATATGTGGTGAGAACAGCAGATGAAATTAGAAAAGCAGACAGAGACCTGAAACACCCTGAGAAGGACCTGAGCAAGGAGTAATGGACCTAACACATAGTTTAAAAAAGACAACAACTACTATGGGAGACTAAGGGATGAGGGGGCAAGTGAGCAGGCAGCATAAGAGAAAAGCAGTATCTGTCAAGAACCCATTCCAATAGTTCAAAGGACATATAAGAGATGGTAGCAAGTAGTCACTGTACATTATGAAGGTAGAGGTGACAATTTGCTGATAGACAAAGCTGGATGTTGGGTAAAAAAAGAAGGAAGAGTTAAGAGTAATTTCTATGTTTCAGCCTTAGCAAATATGTGAATGGGAAAGAGAGGAGAAGCAGCATTATGCATATGTAGGGTAAGTCGGGGTGTACGTTATGGCTTGGACATATTTGAGCTGTTTACTAAAGATCCAAGTGGAGATGCTGATTGTTGAATGTATGACTCTTAAAAGTGAGGGCAAAGCTTTTAGGACTAAATGTACATTTGAATGCTATCAGCTCATAGAAGACATCCCCAAGGTAAAGGATACAGACTTTTAAAAAGAACTGAGAACAAGGCCGAGTCCTCCAACACTCGAAGTGTAGGAGGCCCAGAAGAAATGCAAAGCAAAGAAAACAAAATAGTGAGGTGTCTCAGATGCAAATAGAAAAAAGTGTTTTAAGCATAGGCGAGGATGGTGGCTAAAGTCTGCAATCCCAGCACTTTGGGAGGTTGAGGTGGACTGCTTGAGCCTAGGATTTTGAGCCCACCCTGGGCATGATGGTGAGACTCTGTCTCTGCAAAAAATTAGCATGGTGTGGTGGTCTGTACCTGTAGTCCCAGCTGCTGGGGAGGAGGTGAGAGGACCCCTTGAGTCCAGGAGTCCAGGTGGCAGTGAGCTATGATTACATACACCACTGTACTCCAGCCTGGGCCACAAAGCAAGAGGATGGAGAAATCAACTATGTCAATGATGCAGTTGAGATTTAAATAACATGAAGACAAGAAAACTGAATTTGTCAAGATGGAAGTCATCATTGACTCTGATAATAATAGTTCCAAAGGGAAATGAAAGCATGCCTGGAGAGGGTTAATGAGAGAGTAAGCAGCAAAAGACAGTAAGTGTAAATAGTTCACAAAAAGAATTTCACTCTGATGGAGAACAGAGAAACAGGGCAGACACTGCAATGGCATGGAAGGTAGTGGAGTGGAGTAATGCTAAGAGAGGGGATCTTGTGAAGTTTTTTGTTTTTCTTAAAAGATGTGAGGGAACACTATCATAAGTGGAAAAGGATACAACAAAGTTAAAAAGTGTCCTTTGCAGCAAGAACAATAGGAAGTATATGGGCACTGAAATGAAAAAAAGTTATCTCCTAGGTGCTTCTTATTTTCTTAGTGAAACTTGGAGCATGCTTATCAACTGAGAATGAAAATGAAAAAAAGTTGAAGAGTAAGACATGTAAGAGTCACAAGGTAAAAAGTCAGTAACTGTTTCATAAAAGTTTTAAATAAAAAATGTGGTACCTTTCCACCAAAACGAAACAAAAAGTCAAATAAAACATATAAACCATAAACAAGCATTTGGTTAAAATTTACCTGCTGTGCAAGCAACTTTGGAGGTGGTGGCAGATGTGAAGATGTTCCACGTTCCTATTATAAAGAAAAAAGAATTATTATTATTATTATTTTGGAGACATTCATGCGCTGTTGTCCATGATGGAATACAGTGTGGCATGATCTTGGCTCACTGCAACCTCTGTCTCCCAGGGCCAAGCGATTCTCCTGCCTCAGCCTGCCGAGTACCTGGGATTACAGGCGTGTGTCACCACGCCCAGCTAATTTTGCATTTTTAGTAGAGACAGGGTTTCACCATGTTGGCCAGGCTAGTCTCGAACTCCTCACCTGAAGTGATCTGCCTGCCTCAGCCTCCCAAAGTGCTGGAATTACAAGCATGAGCCACCACACCAACCTGAAAGATTACCATATAAGAACAAATGTATCAGCCAGGTGCAGTGGCTCATGCCTGTAATCCCAACATTTTGGGAGGCTGAGGTGGGAGGATTGCCTGAGGTCAGGAGTTTGAGACCAGCCTGGCCAACATGGTGAAACCCTGTCTCTACCAAAAATACAAAAATTAGCCGGGTGTGGTGGCAGGTGCCTTTAATCTCAACGATTTGGGAGGCTGAGGCAGGAGAATTGCTTGAACCCAGGAGGCAGAGGTGGCAATGAGCCCAGATCCTGCCACTGTACTCCAGCCTGGGCAACAGAGCGAGGAGGAAAAAAAAGAAAAAGAAAAAATACATCTACTAGAAATACTTCTGAATGTACTGATTTTCTCAATGAGACCACAAGATTGCTAAATCATCTTTCTCCTTCTCTTTTTTTTATATAAAAGCATCACTCATTTCAAGATTACTTTCTATGGAATTACTCTGCCATTTCAATAAGGTTAGAATCTGAAATTCACTTTACAATAAAAATTTTAGCCAGGTGTAGTGGCTCACGCCTATAATTCCCACATTTTGGGAGACTGAGGTGGGTTGATCACTTGAGGCCAGTTGTTCAAGACCAGCCTGGCCAACATGGTGAAACCCTGTGCTACCTACTAAAAATACAAAAATTAGCTGGGTATGGTGGCGCACCACTGTAGTCCCAGCTAGTCGGGAGGCTGAGGCACAAGAATCACTTGAGCTCAGGAAGTGGAGGTTGTAGTGAGCCAAGACAGTGTAACCGCATTCCAGCCTGGTGACAGAGCAAGACTCTGTCTCAAAAGGGGAAAAAAAAAGAATTTTAGTCTAGCTGTTCTGGAATTCTGATCCAGAAAATCTGACTGAGGTGGGTAGATCACTTGAGTTATTATTAGAGAGCTATACCTCTAATTACTAAATTTTATTTATGTAAGCTCAATTCTTTGGCAAACTAAAAAAAGATTTATCTTTAAAAAAAACCAAAACATCGAAAACATTAATGAAACGAAATATATAGAACATTCCCTTGCTAATATATACACCACTGTCACAAATGAAGTCAAATACATCAAGACGTATTCCATCCATTCCTCTATTCTTTCATGAAAAATTCTCATTCCCCATTATGCCAGTAAGTAAAACATCACACAAAAATTAAAATGTTATTTGAAAAATTCTTTTTCGGGCTCATAAATTTATTCTTCAATGAATCATCAATGCCTTAAGAGAGCAGACATTTAAAAAATTTTTTTTAATTTTTTTCAGACAGAGTCTTGCTTTGTCACCAGGCAGGAGGGCAGTGGTGTCATCTAGGCTTACTATAACCTCTGCCTCCCAGGTTCAAGCGACTCCCCTGCCTCAGCCTCCCTAGTAGCTGGGACTACAGGCATGTACCACCATACCCGGCTAATTTTTTTGTATTTTAGTAGCGACAGGTTTCACCATGTTAGCCAGGATGGTCTCAATCTCCTGACCTCGTGATCTGCCCACCCCGGCCTCCCAAAGCGCTGGGATTACAGGCATTAACCCACTACACCCGGCTCACATTTTTACCAAGTGGTTCTTACACAGTTCTCTTGCCTCTCTCCCGTATCAGACTACTTAAAATTTCCTGAATGTGCCATGTTTTCTTATACTTCTCTACATGTGTTTCCACTGCTTGGAATAGCTATATTCCTTTTGTATACTGGCTGATTCATGCTTGCTTAAGAATTATCTCAAGTACTTAGTCTTCAACAACCTTCTGCCTTAAATGAATTCTTGAAGAACTTATTTTGTACCCTCTATGATTACACCACTTAGCACACTGTAATTGCTGCTTATTGACTTTTTCCTTTTAAAGAAACTGTTAGCTACCTTTTAGTCCTCAGAAGGGACAAGTTCCTCCATCGATTTTGTATGAATCCAATAAATACACACTAACTATACTGATTCTTTAATAAAGAGATGAGTGGACTCCCTTGAAGGTACCCCTTTTTATTCCCAGTTTACAATGCAATTCTTGCAACCATTTACCAACTCAGAAGTGGGATCAAATATATCTGTTGCACACACATTTCCTTTCATTCACAATGTTCTTCAAAATGATTCAGACTTTACATTTCGCTATTCACCACGTGCGATTTCACTACAGACAGTGTACCAGTTCACACAAAAAGACTGACTAGTATTTAAGTATTCAATAAACCACAGAACACTTCAGCAATTTTTATTTTAGAAAAATGTTATCCCTTCACTTTGTTATGACTTAGCTATACCGTAAGGTAAAAAAGGTGAAGCTTTAGTTTTTACTTGATAATTTTAGCTACTGTATTGATAATTCCTATTAGTATGCAATAAAAATTATGATCGATCCAGAACTATTCAAGAAAAAATACACAGTTCTCTTTTTCTAAGTCCCATTCCACTCTGTAATAGGACTAATTATGCACAGTATTACACAGTAATTACAAGAAGGAGATCCTTGCAATAACAAGGATCTCCATGAGTCGGACAAACCTGATTAAATGGAGGCCCTTTCCCATAGGGGCCTTTTGCTACTGGTGGTTGGGCAGGTATTTGAGAAGATGACTTAGTGTTGGAAACTTCGTCTGCTTCCTTTTTGTTTTCATTGTTTTCAGAGGCTTTTGAACCTTGATCCTCACTGAAAAATCAAAATGCAGAAAAAATTAAGTGGACCAACTGTATCATAAGTACATACATTTTTTTTCACAATTAAAAAAAATTTTCTGTATGGTTTCTGGGGGAAACTGTATTCAGGAATGAGAAGGGTGTGTGACCTACTAGTGGTAATTTGTTCATTCAACAAATATATACTATGAAAGTACAATACAGTAGTTGTCAAATCTAAACACATGTATCAGACATATATCCTGGCAAAAGAATATAATCACATAATTTTCTATGTCCTCTACCCAAGAAATATAATCCAAATGTAACTGGGTAACATTGGAATTATTTAACTGTATTATAATTTACTCTGATTTAATAAAAAGATAAATCAAACTACAGTATTTTTTAAAGGCCACAACAAATCACAGGTATCTCTCAAATGATCATAAAACAATTGTCATAATGTCATAACTGAAAAATTATACCAAATGTGCTTACAAACTTCTGTATATTTTAAAAACTCAACTTTTATTATATATAATCCATATATTCCTGACTGGTGCTCCAATATTCCACAATAAAGGAAAAAGAAATAAAAAGCTCCCTATTTTCCAAGGCCCTAATGCAGGTTACTAAGTTTTAAGAAATCAAGGGCCCTGAAGTAGCTGTAGTAATCCAAGGAATTAATCTCCAATTTTGTAAACATGGATCAGGTCAAGCAAGTAACACTTTAAAATGGTCCCTAATACCAGTTCTTAAAAGATCTCCAACTAGGTGCCAAGCATCTACATATCCTTTTTTCGCTGTCACTCAGACTGGACTGCAGTGGCGTCACCTCAGCTCACTGCAACCTCCGCCTTCTGGATTCAATCGATTCTCCTGCCTCAGCCTAAGTAGCTGAGATGACAGTCGTGCACCACCACAACTGGCTAATTTTTGTATTTTTAGTAGAGATAGGGTTTCACCATGTTGGCCATGCTGGTCTCAAACTCCTGACTTCAAGTGAGTCTGCCTGTCTTGGCCTCCCAAAGTGCTGGGATTATAGGCATAAGCCACCACACCCAGCCCTAAGTATCTTTTTAATTCAACTATCTTGAGATACATCAAATTTTAATTCCTTGATTAGTTGTATACTGTAAAGTATACTGTACTCTAGCTCATTAATCACCCTCTATTCAGTAGAACTTCTGAGAATATATAAATGCTACAAGTAACAAACAATTGTCTATTAATAAAGCCTCTCTGCATAAGTAGCTAATATTGTATCAACAAATTCATACTGTTATTAGTAAAAGACATCACAACTTACCTGTTAGTCTCTTTAGGACTGTTACTTCCTTGTTCATCATCATCACTGAAATTCAGTTGCTCTGTATAATCTACTTCCATCTGAGCACCTATTAAATTAAGGAAAACTCAGACTGAGTGCTGGAAAACATCTAACAATTTAAAGCACTCAATTAATTTTGCTTCTTACCTGCCCAACCTTCATCAGCTTCAGCATCTAGATTATCAAATTTATCAAGCTCCTTCAGTTCTGATGCACTAAGAATGGATGGGCGTTCAGGCTCAGAGGCCCATGAAGGAGGAGGGCCTCTTCCTCGAAGGCCTCTATGAAAGGCAGGTCACGGTGGGAAAAAAATACAAAATTTTACAATACTAAACTAGGAGAACACCAAAAGATTGGAATTTAGTTCATTTCAACATTAGCATTTTCTACACGAAGAAACACAAAATGTTCTGCACTGACATGTGTATGAAGAA
Organism: Lagothrix lagotricha; assembly: GCA_963574225.1. Lineage (NCBI taxonomy): Eukaryota > Metazoa > Chordata > Mammalia > Primates > Atelidae > Lagothrix > Lagothrix lagotricha. The sequence continues at coordinate 59,914 of CAUYNB010076594.1, forward strand.
ATTAATATTACATAATTATAGGATAATACATAAGTAACAGCTGACGAAGTATTTAAGAATTCTCAAATATTTAAAATAAAACAAATATATGCTAAAGGATAACAATATGAATAAAACTAACTTCAAAACACGTAACGTTAAGGAAAATATTTCAAGAGGATGTTGAAGTGTCACATACTAAGCAAAAAAAAAAAAAAAAAAAAAAAGAGAGAGACAGACCGAGAGAGACTGGGGAGTCCATGATATGAAAGGCAGAAGAGAAAAATACGTGTCATCAATTTTAGGGCCATGGTTTTCGGGGTTTTTTTTTTTTTTTTTTTTTTTTTAGACGGAGTATCGCTCTGTTCCCCAGGCTGGAGTCCAATGGTGCAATCTTGGCTCACTGCAACCTTTGCCTCCCGGGTTCAAGCAATTCTCCTGCTTCAGCCTTCTGAGTAGCTGGGATTACAGCAGCGTACCACCATGCCCAACTAATTTTTTATATATATATATTTTAGTACAGACTGGGTTTCACCATGTTGGCCAGGCTGGTCTGGAACTCCTGACATCATGATTCACCCTGCATGGCCAGCCAAAGGGCTGGAATTACAGGCGTGAGCCACCGCACCCGGCCTGGTTTTCAGTTTTCAAAATCCTATGTAAATTAATTTAAATGCTTAAAAAAATAAATTATTTCTGTTCTGTCTTATAAGAATTGGCCAATTATTTATTAATGACAATTGTACCGTGAGAACAGAAAAACGATCAATCACACAACTCAAAATCACACAATCTACTTAACCTTTAGTAAATCTTAACAAACATATAATCCTTATAGACTTTAATCATTTAATAATCTTACTTGTTTGCTTCAGATAAAGAAGGTGGGAATCTCATGGGACCATGCAGAGGAGGATATGCCATCCTCGGATACTGCTGAAACATCTGAATGAAGGAAACAAAAAATTATAAATTTAGCAAACCAATTATTTTAAAAAAATTATATCTTGGGCCTAGGCCTGCAGTTATAATTTATAGAAACGATTATTAAAATGAATAATACTATTAATAATAAATTTTATCTGCTAGCATAGATCATCATTCATCCTAAATAGCAACCCATTTGCAAGACCAATGCCTCTACCAACTCTTTATAAACAGAATAACTAGGGCACATCATATGAAATAACTTCTGTATTGTATTAACAAAATTACATTCAAATAGCCATGTATTCAGAAGATATGTACACACATGCACCCCAGCAAACAGCAAAGTGAAAATATTGAAAAACAAATAATGTGAGCCTTCCTCCTTAAGCAGGAGTAGAATAATTAGAGGCAGATTTGTAGATAGGAAGGACACCATCAGTCCCCAGCCCCAGGACCTCAAAAAGAAAAATGTTGGGGGGTGGAGGGGAGGGGTGGGGAAGAGGAACTCAGCTCAGATAAAATTAAGGGATAGTCCACAATCCAAGGAATTGAGGGAAAAGGCAGACAGGGAGCTACCTGGAAATTTTCTATGGATAGGGCATAGGTGAATTCTCAATCAAGTTAATGCATAGATGATCTTTATAAACTGGCCCAGGTGATTGAGTCAAGATGGCCAAATATACACAGCTCCGGTGCACAACACCCAGCCGAGAGAGAAGCAGAAATCGAGAGATCTCCTAGCTCCAACCGAGGTACTAGGTGCATTTCAATGGGTCTGGTCAGACGGTGAGATAAGCCCAGGCAGGGCAAACGGAGGCAGGGAGGGGTACCACTTCACCCAGAAACTGCATCTGACCAGTAAGTCAGAGGCTCCACCTCTGGCACTCTGGTCCAGATACAGCGCTTCCCCCAAAGCCTCAGCAATACACAAAATGGGATCTTTGCCAGTCAAGCGCCAGGAATTACAAGTGCAGAGTTGAATAATAATTCAGGACGGTGTCCCAGATTGGCGCACAGATCTAAGCAAACGCATAAGCCCATAAGCCGGCAGAAGAGCCTGCAGACCCAGCTATCACCCCCTCCCCCTGCCCAGGGAGAGGGGGAGCTGAAAGACGGAAGACAGAGAGAGCAGCTGGGTGGCCCCTCCCCCATGACCGGAGAGAGGGGGAGCTGAAAGCTGGGAGACAGGCAGTGCGGCTGGGCAGGTCCCCACCCTTCCCCAAAAACCCCAGAGGGCTGAAGCACTAACTCTAGCAGGTTACACAGCCAGTGCATCAGTCTGAGCTGAACCCTGAATGATCCAGCCCTGTGGAGGAAAGACACAACCCACAATTAAAGAGGTGGGACTAGGCTTCATGTTTTAACAAAAAACACAGGAAGCCTAGGTAGCAACGGGAGGATGTTCTTGACCACCCAGCAGTGCCTCCAGGTCAGCAGAAGAGGTGGGCCTAACCTCCCAGTGTAAACAAAGACACAGGAAGCTTACCTAGTAACCTGAAGGAGTCCCTAGAAACCCAGTAGGCCTCTGCTCCCTGAGATCACAGCCAGGTAAATCCACGAAGTTGGGAAAAAACCAGCACAAAAAAGATAAAACCATCAAAGACCAGACACCTCTTCTCCTTCAAGGGATCACAACTCCTCAACACCACGGAAACATGACCGAGAAAGAATGCGATGAATTGACAGAAATAGGCTTCAGAAGGTGGATAATTACAAACTTTTCTGAGCTAAAGGAACACGTTCTAACTCAATGCAAAGAAACCAAAAACCTTTAAAAAAGGTTAGACGAAATGTTAACTAGAATAGCCAGCTTAGAGAAGAGCATAAACGACTTGATGGAGTTGAAAAACACAGCACGAGAACTACATGAAGCAAACAGACGTTTTAAGAACCGAATCCATCAAGCAGAAGAAAGGATATCAGAGATGAACTCAATGAAATAAAAAAAAGAGAAGACGAGAAAAATGAGTGAATAGAAATTAACAAAGCCTCCAAGAAATATGGGATTATGTGAAAAGACCTAATCTACGCTTGATCAGTGTACCTGAATGTGACAGGGAGAATTAATTCAAGCTGAAAAACACACTCCAGGATATTACCCAGGAGAACTTCCCAAGCCTAGCAAGGCAATCCAACATTCAAATTCAAGAAATACAGAGAACTCCACAAAGATATTCCTCAAGAAGAGCAACCCAAAGGCACATAATCGTGAGATTCACCAGGGTTCAAATGAAGGAAAAATGCTAAGGGCAGCCACAGAGAGAGGTCAGGTCACCCACAGAGGGAAGCCAATGAGACTCACAGCAGATCTCTTGGCAGAAACCCTACAAACCAGAAGAGAGTGGGGGCCAATATTCAACATCCTTAAAGAAAAGAACTTTCAACCCAGAATCTCATATCCAGCCAAACTAAGCTTCATAAGTAAAGGAGAAATAAAATCTTTTACGTACAAGCAATTACTGAGAGATTTTGTCACCACCAGACCTGCCCTACAAGAGCTCCTGAAAGAAACACTAAGCACGGAAAGGAACAAGTACCAGCCACTGCAAAAGCACACCAA
>CAUYNB010076598.1:0-17737 GCA_963574225.1 Lagothrix lagotricha
CCCAAAGTACTATAAATCATTCTATTATAAAGACACATGCACACGTATGTTTACTGTGGCACTGTTTACAATAGCAAAGACTTGGAACCAACCCAAATGCCCATCAATGATAGACTGGATAAAGAAAATGTGGCACATATACACCATGGAATACTATGCAGCCATAAAAAAGATGAGTTCATGTCTTTTGCAGGGACATGGATGAATCTGGAAACCATCATTCTCAGCAAACTAACACAAGAACAGAAAACCAAACTCTGCATATTCTCACTATAAGTGAGAGTTGAAAAATGAGAACACATGGACACAGGGAGGGGAGCATCACCCACCAGGGCCTGTTGAGGGGTAGGGGGATAGGGTAGGGATAGCATTAGTAGAAATATCTAATGTAGATGACGAGGTGATGAATGCAGCAAACCACCATGGCATGTGTTTAACTATGTAACAAATCTGCACGTTTTGCACATGTACTCCAGAACTTAAAGTATAATTTAAAATAAACAACAGCTTCCCAATATCCTTATATCCTATCCTGGAAAAAAATAGTTTGAGATTTTAAATCTCCCATAATCTGGTCCATCCTGACTGTTCCATTTGTCACTGTGTCATTTTTCAGCCTTTATACATATAAAATGAAGTCCCTTTATCAAACTTGATTAGGGAAGTGGATAGGTGGTTTTTGGAAAAATATTGTAAAATTGGCGGAATTATATAAATGTGTTTACACATACTCAAACATTTTATTTTTCTTAGAATATACAAATGGCCACTCATTTACCTCACCTTTTGGTATGGTGTCCAAAACTTTTCCTGGAGTAAAAGCCCACAGACTGAAGTTAAGCATATTATTCCTTGCATAAAACACTTCTACATTTCATAATCTGTGACATTTAGTTTGGTTTCTTTAAAGTACAGTCATATTTGGAGATGCTGGAAATCATCTGAATGCAAAATACCTCCAATTTTTTGGGATTCTATCCCTCATACCCAATCTTAAACAGATATCTTACCTATATCTAATTCAACAGCACTGTTTTATTGTTTGTTTTTGTTTTGTTTTTTTGCTTTGTTTTGAGATGGAGTCTTGCTCTGTCACCCAGGCTGGAGTGCAATGGCATGATCTTGGCTCACTGCAACCTCCACCTCCCAGGTTCAAGCGATTCTCCCACCTCAGCCTCCCAAGTAGCTGGGACTACAGGTGTGTGCCACCATACCTGGCTAATTTTTATATTTTTTAGTAGAGATGGAGTTTTGCCATGTTGGCCAGGCTGGTCTTGAAATCCTGACCTCAGGTTGTCTACCCGTCCTGGCCTCCCAAAGTGCTGGGATTACAGGCATGAGCCACCGTGCAAGCTCCTTTTTAGTATTCATAGAAACCACAATTCTCTTATCTTTCCATTTCTATTTCATTAGTTTTTGTGATATTTAATTAAATAGGAAAATTTTAATGACAAGAATAACTTGTATAGACAGGGTAGGAACCATAGACTGTTGACTCTTGGAGAATATACTATCAAATGGTGGGAGCCAAAGTACATGGTACCAGAAAGGACACTTGAATATCTTTCAAAAACATCTACAGGTTGCTGGTATCCATAATTAAGTTTGGAGTGGGAATTGGGCAGTTTATACATAGAAAATGAAGAGTTTAGGGTAATTTAATGGCGCTTGCTTTTTTAAGAGAGCTTTTTTATATTGAACTGTGTATAGTCTTTCAATGTAGGCCATTTTGTCTGGCTTCAGTGATTTTGCTCCTGTCACTTTTTCTCTCTGGCATGTCCATTTATTCTCCATTTGCTGCCTCTCATCCTTTAAGGCCCATCCCAGAGATCATGTTCCCTACAAACTCTCCCTATCTCCTACTTTCCCAGGCACATAAAAGTTCATGGAAGGCTGCGAATAAAGTGCATTCACTTGTATATCTCCACACAGTGGTATCGTTAGTATCAGCCAATGCAACAACATATTTGGTGCCAGCTAGTCAGTTTCACTAGAACTAGCCAAGTTGAAAAAATAAAATGTGACATAAAACAATTAACTATGAAGCTGATTTTTCATAGCCTTTTGATGAAGAATTATGAATGTCCTTGAAAGCTTTTCAAGAGTCAACAGAGAACAGATGGGAAGAGACCAGCTTTTCCATAGACACCTGTGAATAATAATATCTGTATGATTCTCTCTCATCAATCTAAAAATAGCTCTTTGGTGATATGGATTGCATCTAGAACATCTTGTGGCTCTATGTAGAATGAGGCTAAATATTCAGTTTCAGGGCTAATTCCTACTTAGTTCACTTAAAATTTATTAGGATATGGTGAAACTTGGGTAAAAAAAAGTACAAGTTGTTTGAATCAAAAAGCTGCTTTTTGCTATAAGTAGCTAAAGAAATTGAAGTCACTTGTCTCTTAAATGTATTAAATTCTGAAGAACACCTAAAACATTATTAACCAAATTCCTTCCATTTTTTTAAGACTAGAAAGGATCAAGGTCAATTTCTAGAATTGCAAATGTACCCATGGATATGTGATAACATGATAAAAACATAAAAATTCGTCTGGCTCTTTAGATCTATTTTTAACCTATATAATAATGTCAGCTGTAAAGATTTAAATCTTCAGTTTAATCTGAATGTAAATAAAATTCTTACCATTTAAATTAAGAAAGTACTTACTGGCCATCTACGATATATCAGGCTTTCTGTTAAGTACTGTGGGTTATAGAGATAACAATAAGAAAGTTCTCTGCTCTCATGAAACTTTTAATCTTGCTGGGGAAAACCATATATAAATAGGAATGATACATGATAGATACATAAAATATTACATGAGTATTATAAAAAGGGGGGCAAGAAAACCTTAAGAGAATAAACTGCTTATGTATGAGAAGAGCAGGTCACACTCACTGAGGTAATAGCACTTAAGATGAGTCTTGAGGGATGTGTTAGATTTTGAGAAAAAAAAAATAAGGGGAAAGGGAATTCAACCAAAGAAAGATGAAGAACAGAAAAATTCAGGCCATTAAAAGCTTCAGACATAAATGGAAATAGTGGAAATGATGGAAAACATAGTTGGAAAAAGAAGTCAGAACAGATTCTACGTCCAGTTCTTTTGCTACTACATGTAGCCATCAAAGGTAAGTGGAAGGTTGGTGGGAAGAAACTATAAGTATAAACCAGAGAATCCTAAAGGACAAAACAGATAAATAATGCAAAATCTGATCTAGAGTGAGGACTCTGGAGTCAGACTGTGGGACTGTATCCTGGTTCAAAAACTTGCTAGCTGAGCAATCTTGGGCAAAGAGTCTTATCAGTCTGTGACCTCATTGCCTTCTTGTAAAATTAAAAGGAGAATAGCAACTATTTCATAGAGTTGTTGTAAGCATTGAGCTATGTAAAATACTTGGAACAGTGCCTGACAATATTAAGTGTTATCACCATCACTGCCACCACCACCCTAACCATCATCATCATACAAAGGTCTGTATGAGGTATATAGATTCAAATATATATGGAAATACAATTAATATAATGAACAAAATGGGACAGGTGTTGCAAACTGAGGACAAAGTGTGCTTACCCAAGGCAATGCTTCTCAAACTTTAATGTGTACATGAATCACTTGGAAATCTTATTAAAATGTTGACTGTTATTTATCTTATTTTTCACCTGTGCAATAAATAACTTCTGTTTCCTTCTAACTTCTGCTTGGGTTGCACTGAGACTAGGCCATTCATTAGAAATAGTTTCAATGACAAAAGCCCTCCTATAATTGTTAGGTTAACATACTATTTAAAAAATATTATTTTATTTATTTTTACTTGATTTGCTACCGGATGCTTGAAATAGCTATGAGTATATTGGTAGAACCAGCACTTTTATTACATTTTTACATTTCATAAAATTTAAATGATATAAAAATCCTGAGGAAGTATGCCACAAAAGTGATCTCAGTGGTAATTTAAATATGTTAACATTTATTTTTAAAATGTAGCGTGAGATAGACAACTTTAAAAGCTGAGTTTAAAAAAAAAACTCAAGGAAGCTGATCTTGACTTTTTAAAGCACCAAAGTGCAATATTTAATGTAGATCAACATGTTTAAATGGGAAAATTTTTTTCTAATTACAGCCAAATCCCTAGCTGTAATTAACCTAAAATTTGTATAGTATTTCACAACAGAATCAGTGTATACTACTTTCTAATAAACTTAGAAAGATCTAAAATTTTAGAGCTTATTTGGTGAAACTGGCATATTGCTACATCTTTATTTATAAATTATAATGTGCCTTTAGAGCCGAATAACAGATAACAAGATTTTGAAAATTCAAGTGAATGAGAGTTATCAGAGAGAATATTAATATGCACTATTCATATACTATATGAGCAAGACATTTAAAAATAGGAAACAATATATATTATACAAAAATAATCTTCCAATCAGTTTAATCCTTTTTATGAATTATATATACGTGTGTGTGTGTGTGTACGTGCGTGTGTGTGTGTATACACACACACACACACACACACATATATATATATATATATATATATATTATGGTATCCAATTTTTTTAAATTTTCTTATTTCTTACCATCTTTAGATTAGATTGAGCCTAGTTCAGAAGTAACATTATACAGGTTTATACTTGTTCATTGTATAAGCACATCAGTTATTTAAATAATGAAATACTAGTATGATTAATAGAAGAATTTCAATCTGGGATCAAGTAGTTTAACTAAAAAGTTTAGTTCTTCATTTTATCTATCTATAATCAAGAAGATTTTCAAAACCAAGATTTAATATAAAATGATTTTCGAGAGGCTATCATTCTTTAACTTTGGCAAGGTCTGTGTGTTTGTGTGTGTGTGTGTGTGTTTAGGTCAACTAATGTGTTTCTTTTGTACAAAATGTGAATTGTATCTACTTTCTGAATAATGTAACATGAATAAAGAGGGAAAGAGGAGGTGGGCAAAGACAAATGCCATAATTCTAAAATCTTCTTGTTAATATATCTTAACAAAAGATATTCACCAATGAGTTGTTCTAGCTTCCTGAATATTAAAATCCACGTATTATGTGGACGATAGGTGGGATGCAAAAGCTTGGCAACAGAACGATGTCTTCACTGTTCACAACAATTGTATCATTTGGTAAATAAAGGCCAAGTCTTCCCTTATGAAATAAGACACATTAACATCAACAACTGGAAGCATAATACAAAATCCCATTTATAAACTATCTATGCTTTCCAACTGCAGCAGCACACATTTGGCTTTCTGTGCCTTCAATACATTCCAAGGGAAATTTAAATGATGATTACATTTGACAGTAACCTTTTTGGGGTTTTGTTTTCCCCATTAAACTTGAACATTTTTGGCTCAAGTTCCCCTTCAATAATATATTCACAAATGTGGTGAAACTACAGGTAAATATCACTATCACTTTTTTTTAGCTTCATAGTCATATTCATAGCTATTTTTAAAACTAAGCAAAGATCTGTCTTTCCTACAAAACAATCATTTATAATTGCTTTTTAAAATCTTGAAAAATAACTGAGATTCAGCTTGTTGAAGTTAAAATATACTGAAGACATTCCCTTTAAGCAATCATGTGTGATTTTTAAAACAAACTTACAGTTTCAAACAGCAGAAAAGCACTAACTAGCAACAAGTATATATTTTAGTATATGAAAATAAAATAAAATAAAATTACTGCTGTTGATTAACGGTTGATGGGTTCCTTAATGTTAATGTCTTTCACCCTGCTTATAATCTCTCAGGAAATATTTTTTTAAGGACAGCTTAAAAAGCTCTGCTAAAATGTTATAGTTTCTATTTGATCTGTCATCCTACCTCTTTTGTCTTTCTGACAGCTGTTTGCAGACCTCCTGCCACCGCAGGTTCAGGCTTCCCAATTTTTCCTGTAGAATACTGGCATCTGTTTTTGAGGATTGCTGAATTATTTCTTCCCCAGTTGCATTCAGTGTTCTGACAACAGTTTGCCTCTGCCCGATGCCATCCTGAAGTTCCTGTAAGATACCAAAAAGGCAAAACAAAAATGAAGCCCCATGTCTTTTTATTTGAGAAAAGATTAAAAAATGTGCTACAGCATGCAGTTGTACAGGGAAAGAAAGAAATATAAAAGCTCCATGTGAAAATTTCTATATGAAACTGACATGCCCATATCCAAAGGATACAAGACAGAAAGACACCTTTTATGTATCAGGGAAAAAGCATCCTCTCGGTTAGCTCCAGTTTTTATTTTTGTAAGCTTGTCAGCTAGAGGATGTTATAATGTCCTGCAAATCAATTAGTTGGAAAACTTCTCAAGAGTAAATTCAATTTCTTGTCCCCACAAGGATGTTCCATGTTTAATAGTCTATGAAAGGTTGTAAAATTTAAACATGAACAAAGTATTTGGGTTTCCTAGTGATTGTGGATATGAGAGGTGAAAAAGAACAAACATAGTTTAGGCACAGTATTTAAAAAACCCTCTAGAGATAGTTAAATAAAAATAATTGCTCTGTTAGAAGGAAATTTATATCAAATTCTGTCTGCATCAATATATTTTGCATTATAAGCCACATAAAACTGAGAATTAATTGCTTTCAGGAGTATCCCATCAAGATATCCCTAAGGTACAGTAATAAATTTTAAAATAATCTATAGTTACCAGAACATTTTTATGATTGTGAAGCTTAAATATTGTTTACTTTTTATCCTGAATGAAATTTTAAAACTATCAGAAAAATAGTTCCATTGAAAAGGAGAATATTATAACCAAGTATACACAAAACAAAAAAGCTTTTTACCATTAAATAAAAATGGTATTTATGTTCTGTTTTACTTAAAAAAAAAGAAAAGAATCTAGGTTGGGCACGGTGGCTCACGTCTGTAATCTTAACACTCTAGGGGGCCGAGGTGGGCGGATCACGAGGTCAGCAGTTCGAGACCAGCCTGACCAACATGGTGAAACCCCATTTCTACAAAAAAATTAAAAAATTAGCCAGGCATGGAGCTGGGTGCCTGTAATCCCAGCTACTCAGGAGGCTGAGGCAGGAGAATCACTTGAACCTGGGAGGCGGAGGCTGCAGTCAGACGAGATTGTGACCTTGCATTCCAGCCTGGCAAACAGTGAGATTCTGTCTCAAAGAAAAAAGATAATCTAGAATTTGTAAGGCAATTAAAGTAGCACATTAACTAAATATAAACCTTAGAAAATGAAATAATATCTGAGAACTTAAGAACCTCCCATATTTAAATCTAAATGACTCAAATCCTTATGTTACTGACAGAATGCTGTCAATATGTAGAACACTCTCCTAATAGATGTGATTCAAATTCTCTTATATTTTTAAATTCTCCTACTCCTTGACACAATACCAAGCTTATAGTAGGTCCCAGTACATGTTGCTAAATGAAGAAATGAATGCATGTTTTCCGAGACTGAGGTAAAGCTCCCTTAGACTCTCATTTCACAAACAGTTCTTGGCTTATTTTTTTTTTTTTTACTACATTCAAGCAAAATTATTTTTGAATACTAGAAATTTTGGTAGCTTACTTTTAGCAATTAAAATACTCTGTAAATCAGCAAAAGTGGTAACAAGGTCATTATTCCAGTGACACGGTACCTCATGATGAGTATAAAACTATGCACAGTTACTGAACTATTCGCAAGCTGTCCTGGCCATACTCTCTTGAATGCCCATGAGATGTGCTCTAGTAAACATGTGATATTTCCTTGTAACTAGCTGGCTTTGCTCCATTGCTTACATCTCACTCTTTACCACCTGTTCAGATCAGTGTTGCATGTGACAGTCACTGCTTAGTAATAGAGACACCAGTCATAACAAACTGTGTCTATATATTAGGTTGGTGCAAAAGTAATCATGTTTTTTGCCACTACTTTTATATCATAAATTCTTTAAGGTCAGATATTGTGTCTTTTTCATGATTGTTTTGTATTGTTTACTTCCATGTTTGCTGCATGGAAGCTTTCAATAAGTGTCTGCTGAGTAATGTATGAATTTATGAATAAGAGAAGTGGGAAAGAAGTGGAGGGAGAGAGAAAGGGTTGGAGGAAGAAAAGAAGGGAGGAAAGGAGAGAGGACAAGAAAGGAAAGAAAGGAAGGGAGGAAGCTCAGGCTCATCATCACCATGGTGTCATTAGTATTAATACTTTTTACTTATCCTCCTAAAGATTCAAATAAATAAGTATAATTTTCTGGGTTTTAGGCAGTGTATAATCTAGTTGAAAAGATAAGACACAGTTCTAAGTGATAATTTGTTATACTACATACAGTAGGATAAAAAAGCAAGGTGATCAATAAATGGTAGGTCAGAATAGGGATGATCTCAGCAAAAAGGATGAGCAGAAGCGACTTCTGGGTGAATTTGGAGTTTAAAGAATGGTAGGACTTAGGCATATGGAGGGTTAGGAGCAGTGAGAGTGTGGCAGAAGTTAAGACCTGTGGTGTGTAATCTCCATGATCTGACCAGGAGTATAAAATTGGGCTCTATGGCACTGTGTAAGAGGAGGAGTTAAGGGAGGAGTACAGGCCTTGGTGTATTTTGGGGCCTGGGCAGAGAACTTGAGGCAACATAAACTATTCAGACAACATGAACTATTACATAAGAATCACCATTGTTTGTTAAACTGGATCATGCAAGCATAGTGACTACTGAATTGGGAAAAAAAATGCCTAAAACATGGATGTCCAGAAGGTATTTAAAGGGTAAAGATCATGGCTCATAGTTTTTCCTTCAATAGTGTCCAATACTCACAACTATTACTTGATTCTTTAAAAAAATGCATGGGCCCACATCAGAATCAGATGTGTACCATAGTGGTGCTTCCTAGATTTTAATGTGTGTAAAAATCTCCTGGGGATCTTGTTTAACTGCAAGTTTTGCTTCAGTAGGTCTGTGGAGGCACCAAAATTCTTTATTTCTTACAAACTTCAAAAGGATGCCAATACCGCTGGTCCAGGAATACCATTTTGAGTTGTCAGGTAATGGACCTTTTGAGTCTTTGTTAAGTAATCAAGAAATTCTTATTGGTGCTTATAATGCTATAAACTAAAGCTGCTACAGCATTTTTATCTCAGCCTCTTTGCTTTGTAGTTTTGATCTTGGCCCTTTTGCTTCATGGCTGATGAATACAGTGACTTTTACAACCTAATTGTAGAATCAGCAATGGTTTTATTATTTCCGTTTCCTAAATAAGAGACAGAATTGAATAGCTAAGAGTGAACCAATAATTTAAGATTGTTAGATCTAAATCTCATTTATATAGAATCTCAAATCAGGGCTTTCAGATTTCTTAATTTTGTGAAAGCAGAGCTCATTAAGTCATCTACTGCATTTGTATGAGAAGGTTTTGCAACCAGGAGAAATATTTACAGTGCATGGCCTGCTCAAGGAGAGTTCTCAGTGATAAAGCATAAGGGAGAAAAATAAGGGATCAAAACAGAAAGTAATAATTTGTACATGGTGTTTTCTGAGCTGGAAAATATAACATTGGATTTACAAAATTAAATGTAAAATCTCAATCAACTTTTTTCACCCAGTGAAAGACATTAATTTTAGTTCTATAGCTTCTAAATATTTTAAGTACTGAATTATTCATTACCAATTAAATTTCCAAACTTTGATATCATATTAATGTACTGTTGTCATAGGCATTCTTATCTATTTCTCTGGCAATTAACATCTAGTCTTAGTTCTGGACAAAAAGAAAATCATAATTAAATCTGCTGGAATATTTATCATAGTTAGAAAGCTTATTGTGTTTTGATTCCAATATTAAAGCATTCATTCTTAATAAGAAGTATATATCTAATTCCCATGGGGAGATTTTCAAAATATAAAAGCCCAGAATTCCACTCTAAGTCTAGTGAATCAGAATTTCTGGGAACAAAGGTATATGAAACAGATACAGTAAAAAAGAAAGGGTAGGTTAGAAACATGTGCAGAGGACAGGGAAGCAGGAGGGACATGTAGAATTATTGTATTATTTTCAACACCTCTTCTGCTTTTTAAGTCAAAAGGTAATCCTAAACTATAGAAAATAGCACTGTAATATATGTAAGTCCTTCAAGTCTGGTCAAACTGTGGGGAAAGAAAGGGGAAATACAGGCAAAGAAAGAATTGCTACATTTTTATTTTTATACAGGGAAGGATATAAGAAAAAGAATCCACTAACTTTTATATGAAAACATTGCACACATTTTTTAAAAAAGTCTATTTGTAAAACTTTCCAAAACTGTATGAAAATACAATAGATGAAAAATAAAATGTGACAAATGAAGAAAAAGAATAAGCTAAGAAGCAGTCATAAGAAACTGTACTATGACAAATTGGATGAATTACATAGGAAATAAAAAAATCGGCAAAAAATCACAAACTAGGGAGCAACACAGAAAAACAAAAGAGATAAAATGCAATTGATAGAAAATATAAAGACAGGGAAATAGAGGGAAGAGAAAGGAATCTTCACTGAACAAGCAGATGTGTCAAGAATCCAATACTGAGATTTACTTGTAATTTTGTTAACGAATTATTTTGAGGCAGGTTAATCATTAAATGAGTTTGCTGACTGGTCAAGAGAAAATATGTAATAAAATGAAACTTGGGGAGAGTTGTGAAAGTGAGAATTTCATAGTGCAATTTCAAACAAATATGGTGCTTTCTCTTCTTTTTTTATCCTAAGATCATTCTCATTGTTTCTCTTTGTCAGTGCCCAGAATTCAGGATTTTGAAATACAGTTTCTGATGCTTTCCTCAATGATAAATAAAGCAATTTTACCAGTCATGTTAATTATTAGACAAAATAGTCAATAGTATTTTCAGAGACTTTAATATGCTTCAGTAATACCTTTCAACTTTTATCAGATGATGGATTTTTGTAAGGAAGCAACATAAATGGACAAATACTCAAGGCATCTGCTAAGCACAGCAACAGGACACATTCAACTTAGCCTGTCCATAGACTAAGGGACTCTATCTTGCTGGATGATCTGATAACCTTATGGGAGCATCTGAGTATAGTCAGAAGAATCAAAAGATGGCTAAAGTTGGGAAATCTTTAAAATTAGGAAAATGGAGAGAGAGGAAAAATAGTATTAAAAAAAGAGTGGAAAAATAGTATAGAAAAGAAACTAGGAAGGATAAGAAAGCAGTGAAAAATGGCTGAAATAAGTAGCCCTTTTTGAGTAAAGAAAGAATGAAAGTTATAGGAGGGCAGGGTGCGGTGGCTCACGCCTATATCCCAGCACTTTGGGAGGCCAAGGCGGGTGGATCACGAGGTCAAGAAATCGAGACCATCCTGGTCAACATGGTGAAAACCTGTCTCTACTAAAAATACAAAAAAAAAAATTAGCTGGGCATGGGCACACGCCTGTAGTCCCAGCTACTTGGGAGGCTGAGGCAGGAGAATTGCTTGAACCCAGGAGGCGGAGATTGCCGTGAGCCGAGATCGCGCCATTGCACTCCAGCCTGGGTAACAAGAGCGAAACTCCGTCTCAAAAAAAAAAAAAAGAAAGAAAAAAAGAAAGTTATAGGAGGTAAGAATCAAGGTCAAGGAGAGCTCAGAATGAGGAGAATAAGAATCAAGTCCACATATGAACTACAAGAAAATATCCAAACATGTTGGTACAACAGGGAGCATGGAAAGGACCATCCTCTTCTCCCCACTGCCTTCTTAGCTGCCTCTCCCGCCACTTCTCTTCCTCACTTTCAAGCTTAGCTCCAACTCCCAGTAACACTGGAAAACTTTCTACTTTCTTGACGATACTGCTAAGTTGTGTAGGACAAATTCGTTTCTTATCTTTAATAGTCAGCGTAAAAGTTTCCTCTTTCTAGAAGCCTTTTAAGAGGCCACGGGGAACTAAGTGCTCCTCCTCTGCACAGGTATTTATATTTCTATTTTGTGTCATTCTCATACGTATTAGACGTTACAGTTGAATATTAAGTAAGACCAAATGAAGGCTTTCATCTTTTGAACAGAAAATACATTTCTAAATTTGAACTGCACTACAGATTCAACTTTTAGCTAACGACCTCCAGATCTTTAGTAGCAATTTGCAAGTAACTCAGTCAAATAAAAAGGCCCAGTCTTGTGCCTATTCACAACAGCAAAGACATGGAACCCACCTAGTTGTGAAACAATGATAGATTTGATAAAGAAAATGTGGCACATATAAACCATGAAATACTATGTAGTCATAAAAAGAATTAAAACATGTACTTTGCAGCAGCATGGATGCAGCTGGAGGCATAATCCTAAGCAAATTAATGCAGGAACAGAAAAACAAATACTGTTAGGTTCTCACTTATAAGTGGGAGCTAAACATAGAACACACGTAGATATAAATACAGAAACAACTGATACTGTGGACTAGTAGAGGTGGGAAGGGAGAATGTACATCGGTTGAAAAACTACCCATCAGGTACTATGCCCACTATTTGGGTGATGCGATCTGTATCCCAAACCTCAGCATCATGCACCATTCCCCTGTGACAAGCCTGTACATGTATCCCCTGTATATAAAATAAAATTTGATCATTTTAAAAAGCATTAGTCTTTACAACAAACAATCAGAAATAAAATACACCTTTTTAGCCTCTTCTTTCTCCTGGTATCATTTTTTTTTTTCATTTCAGTAAACATTTGTTGTACTTTACTAATAAAAATGCTGAAACCATATAAATGTTTGTGTGTGTTTGTTACAGGAACTAGAGTTAAGAGCAGGTCTTCTTAGATTTCATTTAATACCCTCTTTTTCCTATGATGTATAATAGTAGATATGCTCTTGGAACAATTTCCCATCTGCTCCTGATAATGGTTGCTATAAAAGAATAATGAGAATTCCTTCTAAAACTAGAAATAGACTGTTTCTTTTCCAGAGCAAACATCCTGCCAATGAACTGAAGGAAAATTAGGTACAGTAGCAATTTTTTAAATGGGACATTTACCTAACATCAGATTACAATGAAATTTTCTTTTGATGTATTTATCTTATTCACATCACATTATAATGAATCTATATATATATCCATCATTATCACTGTTATTAATGTGTATACCAAATGAATTCATCATAAAGTGCTTTAAGTACTACATGTTTTGTAAGAGTATCTTGGGCTGTTTTTCTTTTTCTTCCAAGAAATGATGCTCTGGGCCAAAAAAATCATATATTCCTCAATTTTAAGCAAAGATTCAATGCAGCATTACCTAAAGTGAGGAAAATATATATATATATATATATATATATATATATATATATATTTTTTTTTTAATTTTGCCCTCTGAAACTGAGGGCTGCATGTTAAATCTGGCTCCAGACATGTTTTGGCATTAGAACGTTGATTAATAATCTGAATGCTTTTAGGTGGGGCATGAATGCATTCAATCATTCTTTAAAGGCATTTGAATTGGTGGCCCTTGCTTTAAAGAAAACTGTTGTTACAAAGTACAGAATTTTGCAAAGCAAATAGGTTTTACTTTGTTAAAACAAATGTTTGCTTTCTCTAGGTTCACAGATTTATTTAATCCTTGTCTTCTAACTCATTCATGAGAACTTCAGGGCTGTTTTTTTTTTAATAGAAATAGAAAACATTTAAGGGCTGTGTTTTTCTCTCCATTTACTTAGATTTGTTAAGAAAACAAATTGGCCTTTCTCTGATAAAAAAGCCATCTTGTTCACAGCCGTACTTGCTTTTTTATTAAGTGATCCTGGTTATAGAACACATAACTTCAGGCATAAAATTCTATCTACATAATTACTAGCATGATTCTGAACACATTAAATGTTTAATCATGGAACATATTGCACATAACCAAAAAACACTGTCTCAGGAAAGAATATTTGAAAGGAGACATATAGGTCATTTTAAAATTTCTCATTTCTCTTCTCTCTAGAGATATTATCAATTTGGAGCCACATAAAGAATTATTCAAAAGCCATTTGGTGGGTAGAGGGTGATACAATATGTATGTGTGCATATAGAAAAAAGCAACAAAATTGTTTTTCAAAAATAAGACAATGTGTAATTAAACTTGATTACAGACCGGAAATATTTGATTGAAAGATCTAATGTCATTGGTTCTAAAATCCTGTAGTTCTCTATTGGTATTTGTCATGCCTATATTTTCACTCTGTAAGTCAATTATTGATTGAACACCTCCTAGTAGCCAGACACTGTGCCAGGTGCCTGCCATCATTCGCTGCAGAGGGTGAATGAATTGGAGGAGTCCTGGAATAGAAGTAAGGAGACCAAGTAGAAGATATCATGGTAGTTAAAGAGAGAGAGGATGGTCACTTAAATTGAGGAGGAGTCAGTGGCAGAAATGGAGAGAAGTGGATGGAAACAAGTGATAATTGGAAAGTAAATAAATAGGACTTAACAATGCATTGGACATAGAAATGAAGAAGAGAATATCATTTAGGTAGTTGAAGATACTATTATGGAGCTCAGAGGAAATATTAGGACTGAAAATATAATGGAGAGCATTATTGGCAGAGCTAGGTCCAAAATTAATGATATGAGTTTTGCTCTAAATGTGTTTGAGTCCCTTATTTTTATTGAAATAATTCTGGGCAAATTCAAAGCTAGCAATCATCATCCAAACATATTTTGGGAATCCCTAAATATCTGCATGATGACTAATTTTGTCATTATTGACACTTGCTACATCTAATATGTATTATTTTCATTTGCTGGCAGAGAGATTAATATCATAATTAGTATAATGTAGAAAATTGAGAGGCAACATGATTCCACACAAATATGAAGAAAATAGAATACTGTTTTGACAAAGCTGCTCATGTTTTCCTACCCTAACTCCCACCCACCTATTAGTAAAAACACAATGGTCAAAGATGATTTCAAAATATATTTTGAGAAAATGTTGTGCTTTAAGAGAACAGAATTAAACTTGTTCCTTATTACACTTCTATTCTGTTTTCAAAAGAACTCCATGGGCTTTTGCTATGGCATAGTCTCTAAATGCTGTCTAATGTAGGTCAATTGTTCAATGCAGTATGTGTTCTCTTTAGTGTGATTGACTCCAACAAATATTTAATTTAGGGCAACTACTCAATGATAAATAAGCTTATATTTTCTTGTCAACATTCTCAATTTAATGTGGACAGCCTAGAAAATTCTGTTACAATACAACTTTGTTGATTGCTTTGAGAGCAAGATAGATCAACGAATTTGGCAAAATGTTAAGGAAAAGAAACAGATGGGTTGTGATAAGTATTATTATAAAGACCTTAAAGACAGTCTTTTCCCCATTTCCTATATCACCAAGTACAGTGCTGAGCACTGCTCAGCTTAATAATGGCCAAATAAATATTTGTTGATAACTTGAGCGGAAAACTAAGCAAGATATTATAATCTTCTTGATTGCTATCTCATTCGGGAAAGGTTCAAAAGTGACTTCTTGAAATATATACAATAGCCTAGAGTAAAAAAGACACATTTAAAAACAACTGTGGTTTTTCAAAATTTCATCTCCTACCACAAATAACAACTTATTAAGGAAAGCTTTCATTTCTCAGGCTCTTGAAAATGGAAGGCCTAGAAATACGATAAAGAGGAATCAAAACAGATCCCTCTGTCTAATATCAATTAATTGATTTTGAGCATTTAGTTTAGATTACAGAACCCCCAAGACATCAACTAACAATCCACATCTAAGCACATGTTGGGCATCACTAAACCTTATATGTCCCTCTTGCCAAGTTATACATGCATTAAACACAAATTAGTCTTGTATTTCCCAAGCCTTAAGTTCTGAGGTTAGGTTTCTTATTTTTAAACTCATTATCTGTTGTATGGTAATACTCCTCTCCATGGAATTAGATGAGAAGAGGTGATGATAAGAACAATTGTGCATCTCTTGTTCACTGGGCATGCCCTCTGCAAATCAAAAAGAAAAAAAAAACATGCACAAGAATGGATTATCACCCCATTATCAGTAGATTGTACAATATCAATGATCTTTATTTTATTGAACCATATGCAAGCCAGAGCAACCTAAGGATAAAGCAGACAAATGACATAAGAAAGTCTTCTGTTAGATTTTTCTCAATTATTCATGTGAATGTCTAAAAGGTTAGGGATAGCTGTAAAAAGTGGCAAAAACTATAGGTTTTACTTTCTTATCAATCTAGCCTGTATGGAGGAAGAGATTAAATTGTCAAATGTAAATTTTTTCTATATTTTCCTCTCTAGGAATGCTTCCCTCTTAAGCTACCACATAGCATTTCAGGACCTTTTCATTTTACTGAAACCTCGAATAAAACATTTTCAAGCCAACATTTATAACACCCTTAAAACTGATTTCTTATATTCACTACATTATTTATTTGAATGACATCTATATTTTCCAGTTCATCTGTGTTTTGTCCCTTTCTTTTTTCATTCTCCCAATTCAAAGCCTATTTTACTGATCCTAATTGTTAAACTTCTTGCCTAATTAATTCCATCATTATTACTTTCCCTCCAGCCTGGTTATTCATTACACTTCACCTATGTTATTAATACATCCTCCTAATTGCTTCCTCTCAAACTCTTTCACTGTATAACAATCTACACAATCTTTCCAGACTAATCTTCCAGATGGATAGTTCTTACGGTGGATTTCCCTGCTCAAAAATTTACACTAAATACTTAGTAACTGCCTATTGAAGCCCAAATAGCTTATATAACATTCAGGACCTCATAGCATCCCTGAGAGATACCTTTTTAGGCTTCTCATGATGACTTTCCAATTCTTCATCCATGCCTTAGCACAATGAAAAAACTCACAGTGATGTCCTGGTCATTCTCCAGACCTTTGACTATTCTCCATCCTCCATTATGTGTGCCTTTATTTCTACTTACGTAATCCTTTCATTCCAATCCACCAGACCACGAGATCCATGAGAGCAGGAACTATAACCTTTTCTCACTCTAGTGCCTAGTAAAGTGTCTGCTACCTGATAGCGCTTAAAACATGTTTGTTAAATGGATAAAGATGTACCCCAAATACTCTCTCTACTATGAATATATTTTCAAGCAAAAGTTATCTATCCAATAAATTGTACTGTACTGGTACCATATCTACATTATTGTGTTTTTCATAGTCTATAAAAATTAAATTTCATTATTATTATTAGAGACAAGGACTCATTCTGTCATGCAAGTTTGATTGCAATGGTACAATCATAGCTCACTGCAGCCTCCAACTCCTGGGCTCTAGTGATCCTCCACCTCAGCCTCTTGAGTAGCTGAGACCACAGGTTCACACCACCAAACCCAGATATTTAATTTTTTTGTAAAGACAGGGTCTCACTAGTGTGAAACCTCCAGCTTTGTGTTTTTTTGTTTTGTTTTGTTTGGGATTGCTTTGGCTATGTGGGCTCTTTTTTGGTTCCATATGAAGTTTAAGGTGATTTTTTCCAGTTATGTGAAGAAGGTCAGTGGTAGCTTGATGGGGATAACATTGAATCTATAAATTACTTTGGGCAGTATGGTCATTTTCATGATGTTGATTCTTCATAACCATGAGCATGGAATGTTTCTCCATCTCTTTGTGTCCTCTCTTATTTCCTTGAGCAGTGCTTTGTAGTTCTCCTTGAAGAGGTCCTTCATATACTTTGTTAGTAGTATGCCTAGGTATTTTATTCTCTTTGCAGGAACTGTGAATGGAAGTTCGCTCATGATTTGGCTCTCTGTTTGTCTGTTATTGG